>RWGZ01000955.1:317009-408478 GCA_009725065.1 Utricularia reniformis
AGCACTGTATAATGAGATTTTATACAGATCATCCAAAACGGGATCACAAACCTACACAAAAAAAACCGAGCACATGGACAATTGAAAGATAGAATTATGATAAATCAAATTAAATTGTCAATCATGGTGATAATCATCAAAATACAAAGACGCATTATGTTAAAAAGATTAAGGATGTACAATTTCATACAGTTAAAAAGACGCAAATGCAAATCCCAATGTTTCAAATAGGAACCAGAGAAAATTCATAAAAGACTGCATAATCTTCTATTAGTGTCACTGAAAATTCAAATAGCAAATAAATCAGTATATATTCTTAATGGAGAAACCTATTGAAATAATGTTTATTGTCCCACATCGCAAAATGAAAATGGATGGATTGGTTTATAAGAGGGAATGTGGATCATAGTAAATGACTTGTTCAAGTCTTTTACGGCGTGGTATCCGAGCACCCCCACATAAATTGACCCGACTCTAGAAATTTAACATGGTATCGGAGCGGGTTAGGAAAATCCCGAATGACCTTGCCGGGGTTAGTCCGGCTTAATGAAATTGATCGGTTGGTAAAGAAGTCGTCCTATTAGACGGCGATAGGGACCAGGATCATCAAGTAAGGGTGAAGAACTGTCGTTGGTGGAGGGGAAATTTGAAGGTAAAGGAACAAGTGTTGGTTTGGCTGTGGTGAGTCCTAAATCCATAATGATGTCAAGTGCATATTTTCGTTTATTGAAGAAGAGACCTTCTGAGGAGTGTGTCAGTTCCAGTCCGAGAAAGAACTTGGTTTGTCCAAGATCTTTGATGTTAAACAATTTGTGAAGGTAAGTTTTTACCTCAGTGATCAGAGACAAGCTGGAGCCGCAAATGAGAATATCGTCCACATAAACAACGAGCGCCAGGAATCCAGAAAGCTCATCCTGATACGTGAATAAACAGTGATCATGACCAGACTGTTGAAACCCGAAATATATCAATTTCTGGGTGAGTTGGGAGTTCCATTGTCGGGAGGCCTGTTTAAGACCGTAGATTGATCGTTGCAATAAGCATACTTCGTTCGGACCAGCCTTTGTATATCCTTCTGGAGGGTGCATATAAACTGTTTCATCCAAATAGCCGTGAAGAAAGGCATTGTTGATGTCTAGCTGATGAATAAGCCACTTCCGGCTGAATGCAAGTGTGAGCACCAATCGAACTGTTGTAACCTTGGCAACAGGAGAAAAGCTTTCGGTAAAATCAACGCCTTCAATTTGAAGAAAGCCTTTCGCGACCACGCGGGCTTTATAGCGGGCGATCGTTCCATCAGAGTTCAATTTCGTCATGAACACCCATTTACACCCAATGGGTTTGTGTCCAGGGGGCAGCGAAACCAATTTCCATGTATCATTTTTCTCGAGAGCGTCAAGTTCATCGTTCATAGCATTTGTCCAAGCTTTTTGTGTACTGGCTTCCAGGTAAGTTCTCGGTTCCTGGATTGTATTTACAGATGCTAGGAAAGCTAGGTGTTGGGTGCAAAAATGTGGGGAAGAAAAGAATGGGAAACAGCGTGGATAAATAAAGTCAGAGGAAGGATGAGGTGAAGAGATTGCGAGAGTTGCAAAATCAGAATGCCACAAAGGGGGATGAGATGGTCGAGTGCTTCGACGTAAAGAAGGTGCGGCCTCAGATGGTGTGGGTTCAGGAGGAGATGAATGATCAAAATGGTGTGAGGGAGCAGTTTCAGGGATTGCTGCAGGGGTTGCCGGAAGAGTTTCAGGGACCTCAAAGGATGGAAAAAGAGGAGTATGTTTACTGAGGTTGTTTGAAGTTGCAGGCGGATCAGTGGCAAAAGACATAACGTGCTCATAGAAAACAACATCCCAACAAGCAAGAATGGTGTTGTTTGAGAGGTTAAGGAGTTTATATGCTTTCTTGTTGTTATAGTAACCAAGAAGAACACATTTGATGGCACGTGGGGAGAATTTATCTAGATTGGGGTTGGTGTGTTTGGCGTAACAGAGAGAACCAAAGACACGGATGTGTGAGTAATTCGGCTGAGTTCCATACAATCGAAAAAATGGAGTATCCCATTGAATGGTGGCAGATGGAAGTCGGTTTATAATGTACGTAGCTGTAAGAATGCACTCACCCCAGAATTCGATAGGAATGGAAGAGTGAAAGTATAGTGCACGGGCAGTTTCTAATAGATGTTTGTGTTTGCGTTCGACAACGCCATTTTGTTGTGGAGTGTAGGGACAAGTGGTTTGATGAATAATGCCCCGGGAAGAGAAGAGGTTAGTGGTTTGATGGCTGACGAATTCAGAACCGTTATCGGTGCGGATGACCTTAACAAAGGATTTGTGTTGAGTGAAAACTTGATTGAGGAAGGCTTCGAGCAGGTCTATGGTTTGAGACTTACAGGTCATGAGAAAGGTCCAAGTGCAGCGGCTATAGTCATCCACCAAGGTTAGGATGTATTTGGCATTACTGTGAGTAGGAGTGCGATACGGCCCCCATATATCAAGATGAACCAAATCAAAAGTTTGATTGGAACAGGTGATGGATTTATGAAATGGGAGCCGCTGTTGTTTGGCCAAATGGCATGTATCACAAGGTGTATTGGAGGTGTTTGGATCAGAAAATTTGAGGGCGTTGAGGACCTTAATTGATGTGTGTCCTAGGCGATGATGCCATAAGATCGGATTTAAAATTGATGTAAAAGTTGATTCAACAGGCATCATAGTAGATAACATTGAAGCAGTACAAAAAGAGTTACCAGCAGAGGCACGTTGGCAGTTGAAGTATTGAATCAGAGTGTTATCAAAGGAGGAATCATTTAAGATGTAGAGGCTTCCGACAACATGTCCAACTGCTACGATTTGCTTATTCTTCTGGTCCTGCAAAATGCAGTTAGAAGCAGTGAAGGAGGTCAGCAAATCAGATTGAGTAGCCAGTTTATTTACGGAAAGGAGATTGAAGTGTAATGAAGGCAAGTAAAGGACGTCAGTTAAGGAAGCCGATGGCCCAAAGGGAATTGATCCGCTGTGATGAACGGAGCAGATTGAGCCATTCGGCAATTTTACTGGGATGGGTAGAGGTAGAGGATCAAGGGTAGTGAAAAGCGAGCGAGAGTTACAAATGTGGCTAGAAGCACCCGTATCTACAATCCAGAAACAGGAATCAAACACATTTGAAGATAATTGTGGCGAGATGTTACCTGCGAAATCGGTCTGAGCAAAATTGACTTGATGAGGTTGTCCCATAACTGTGTTTTGATGCTGCAACAGATGTTGTATTCCTTGTAGCATGTTTAGGATCAAATCATGGGTTGATGGTTGTGGGTTGACTGTTATGGTTGAGAGATTCTCTTCTGCAGCAGCGGTAAAGTGAGCATATTCACGTGGAATGCCTCTGCCTTGAGATGTACTTAGAGATTTATACCAATCTGGTACTCCAATAAGCAAGAAACAGCCATCCTTTGTGTGTCCTGATCGTGTACAATGAGTGCAAAATATGTCACCTTTATCCACATAATTTCCATCAGGTGTTTGAAACCTGGAGGTTGGTTTTGCATAAGGTATCCTCTTATCAGAGTTTCCACGCACCAATAATGCTGATTCATTCTCCATTTGCACCCTTGAAAGAGTATTCACAGCGGTGCGTTCACGTTCAGCCTGTATGATCATCGCATATGCTCTATTCAGTGAAGGCAGCGGGTCAAGCATAAGGATCTGAGTCCTGGCAGTTGAGAATTCATCTCGGAGTCCCATTAGAAATTGCAGCAGTCGAGAATTTGCCTGATATGATTCTAACATGGACATCAATTTACATGAGCAGAGCTGTATCGCTCCACATGTGCAGGTTGGCAGAGGCATTGTGTGACTAATTCATTCCCACAGATTTACTAGTTTCGTACAGTATTCAGCAGCGGTCAGATTTCCTTGCGTTAAGACTCGGACATCCCGCTCTAATTGATACAATAATATGCCATTTGCTTCATTGAAGCGCTCCTCTAGATCTAACCATAATTGACGCGTAGATGGTGTGTTTATGAACGAACTTCGAATTTCATTACTTAATGTATTCAGTATCCAGGACCTGACTACGGAATCCACTTTCTTCCAGTGCAAGTGATCTACAGAGCTAGAATCAGGAATTACCGTTGTTCCATCGACGTAGCACAGCTTAAAGCGGCCGGCGAGTGCTAGGCGCATAGATCCGTTCCAATTTGCATAATCGGTGCTGTTATTCAGGGGCTGATTCACCAACAGAAGGCCGGAATGATCTGATGGAGCAAGGAAGTAAGGTGAATCTACTGTATAATTAGTAGACACAGCAACGATAGTTTTGTTGTTGTTTTCAGTCATGTTCAGTAGCAGATGCAGGATTGGAAGGTGCGGTAAGGTTGTAGGCAGCTTGAGAATGACGGTTAGATTTGTTCCGATACCATGTGAACGGTTACTGGGGGAAGAAGACAGTTGTAAAGAAATAAGAAAATAGAATCTGTAAATTGTATTAAATAAATTGTATGTACATTGATTTAATATACATTGATCCTTATATATTTTAAGTCTCTACATTCTAAGTCTCTACATTCTCTACACTTGTGTTTTTAATTCGTTTCTGCTATTAGATTTTTTGTAGGGTGATGTTTGTGAAGTTATTAATTTGAATTGGCCCGGTGAATCTCCCTTCTGGTTGTTTGAGGTTGTAAACTTGAGGACCCTTTGCAGGTGCGTTTGAATTAGTTATTAGGTTATCAGACGAACTAAGTTAAAGGTGCGAAATTTGATGGAATGATGTCCATAGAACGTTCGTTTGAAGCGTGGGAGGAGGTTCAGAGGCATGGGATTGATTTTGCTGATAAGTTTGCATAGGGTTTCACAGAGTTAGTTCAGTCTCATATTACTCCTCCATCGTTTTCATGGCCATATTCAGCGCCCAAGCTGTTTGAAGTTGAGTTTCCAACCCGGAGTTTTATGAAAAGAGACTTTGGCCTTTCTGTTGACAAGTCAGCCATCAGCAGTGTAACTGCTATTATGGATATTGGAAACAGAATCGGGCAGGTGGGTGCTGGTTTTGGTAAATGTATAAATGGTATGGAACTTATACAGTCCGTTATAGAAGAATTGAGTCTTATCTACGGCTGTTCCTTTGTAACACACCCTTTTGCATTTGCATCTGTATCTGTAAGATTGATGGCATGTTTTGTACTTTACTCTAAAATCACAAGGAGAAAGATGTGAATGATTCGATTCTTGGTGCTTCAGATTGGGAGATTCAAGTGGAATGGAAATGTGGGGAATTGTGGTGTTGTTGTCAAGGTTGAAACCCCTCTGGGTGATTATAGCACAAGGCCTTCCTTGTCTGTCCAGCTGAATACTGGTTTTGAGTTCTGATGCAACTTTCTGGATGTAAACTGTAAATATTTAGCCAAGGTGTTGTGATGGATCTTTAGCTGGTCATTGATGTTTATAGTCTTGTTCCGTTCTCCAATAATGAAATAACCCTTAGTTTTTGCAGGATTGAATATTAGTTGATCTTTGTCTACAAATATGATATTTGGTATTCTGATTTTGTGGGATATATGTAGGTAGAATTGGAGGTCGGGTTTCAAATCCAAAGCCCTCATCAACTATGAAGGAAATACACCTCGGGGACGTGGATCTTGATCAAGGGCTAGTGCAGCGAACAGTTGAGTGGATCAAAGATTCGCCTCCGACATGGAAGTCCGCTATGGTCAGCAACATCCTGATCTTTATTGTGGGCGCTCCAATTGTTATGTCGGGTCTTTCGCTTTCCGGCGTTGCGGCTGCTTTCTTGCTTGGGACTCTTACATGGCGCGCCTTTGGCTCTGCAGGTTTCATCCTTGTAGCCACCTACTTTGTGATTGTGAGTCTGTAAACTGAATTTGTTTTCCCTTTCTGTTGTTTATATGATCGTAGCGGATTTGGGTATGATTTTTCATTTTTTTATATTTCGCATCTGAAGTAAGCTGTGGCTTTTTGTAATTGAAAATGTGATTGGATTTTGAAGGGTACAGCAGCGACAAAGGTGAAATTGGGTCAAAAGGAGACTGAAGGTGTTGCAGAGAAAAGGAAAGGAAGGAGGGGACCTGGAAGTGTTATTGGATCAAGTGCCGCTGGTTGTGTATGTGCAGTTCTGAAGATAAATTGTATCGGTGGGGATGGTGTTGCTCGCATTTGGGAGCTTGGTTTCGTGGCAAGTTTCTGTACTAAGTTATGTGACACTGTGTCAAGTGAGATAGGAAAGGCATTTGGTAAAAACACGTGAGTTGTCACGTCACCACTCTGAAACCAAATGTTGATATCATTGCATAAAATAACTTGTTTTTGCTTTTGCAGCTATCTGATCACAACATTCAAGATTGTTCCTCGTGGAACAGAAGGCGCAGTTAGCATTGAGGGCACTCTTGCTGGACTTGTAGCTTCCGCCGTTCTTGCTTCTGTTGGCTGCCTGTTGGGTCAGGTAAAGTATTTAACATAACACGGATCGTTATGTTTTAGTCGTCTTAACAAGCCTGTATACCTCCCATTACCGGGTAGATGCTCGGGCACTACGGTAAGGTCCGCCTTCCCACTTGTAGATAGATGATATTACCTACTTTGAATTAGACTAGTCCTAATGATACTCATATAATTCTCATTATTTTACTTTTTCNCCAGTTTGAAACCTTACAACCACAAGGAATTAGCATTTTGCGGCGTGAAGGCGATCGCGACTCAAGATGATCGCGAGTGCATCCCGATGGTCCTGGTGGGGCAATGAGATTTATTATGCTTCCTTTCTAGTATTTATTTGGATTTAGACATCTTGATATTCATCGAATTGTTTCTTTGCCTCTGGAAGATTTATTGGACGAATCTTGTGTTTTTAATTCGTTTCTGCTATTAGATTTTTTGTAGGGTAATGTTTGTGAAGTTATTAATTTGAATTGGCCCGGTGAATCTCCCTTCTGATTGTTTGAGGTTGTAAACTTGAGGACCCTTTGCAGGTGCGTTTGAATTAGTTATTAGGTTATCAGACGAACTAAGTTAAAGGTGCGAAATTTGATGGAATGATGTCCATGGAACGTTCGTTTGAAGCGTGGGAGGAGGTTCAGAGGCATGGGATTGATTTTGCTGATAAGTTTGCATAGGGTTTCACAGAGTTAGTTCAGTCTCATATTACTCCTCCATCGTTTTCATGGCCATATTCAGCGCCCAAGCTGTTTGAAGTTGAGTTTCCAACCCGGAGTTTTATGAAAAGAGACTTTGGCCTTTCTGTTGACAAGTCAGCCATCAGCAGTGTAACTGCTATTATGGATATTGGAAACAGAATCGGGCAGGTGGGTGCTGGTTTTGGTAAATGTATAAATGGTATGGAACTTATACAGTCCGTTATAGAAGAATTGAGTCTTATCTACGGCTGTTCCTTTGTAACACACCCTTCTGCATTTGCATCTGTATCTGTAAGATTGATGGCATGTTTTGTACTTTACTCTAAAATCACAAGGAGAAAGATGTGAATGATTCGATTCTTGGTGCTTCAGATTGGGAGATTCAAGTGGAATGGAAATGTGGGGAATTGTGGTGTTGTTGTCAAGGTTGAAACCCCTCTGGGTGATTATAGCACAAGGCCTTCCTTGTCTGTCCAGCTGAATACTGGTTTTGAGTTCTGATGCAACTTTCTGGATGTAAACTGTAAATATTTAGCCAAGGTGTTGTGATGGATCTTTAGCTGGTCATTGATGTTTATAGTCTTGTTCCGTTCTCCAATAATGAAATAACCCTTAGTTTTTGCAGGATTGAATATTAGTTGATCTCTGTCTACAAATATGATATTTGGTATTCTGATTTTGTGGGATATATGTAGGTAGAATTGGAGGTCGGGTTTCAAATCCAAAGCCCTCATCAACGATGAAGGAAATACACCTCGGGGACGTGGATCTTGATCAAGGGCTAGTGCAGCGAACAGTTGAGTGGATCAAAGATTCGCCTCCGACATGGAAGTCCGCTATGGTCAGCAACATCCTGATCTTTATTGTGGGCGCTCCAATTGTTATGTCGGGTCTTTCGCTTTCCGGCGTTGCGGCTGCTTTCTTGCTTGGGACTCTTACATGGCGCGCCTTTGGCTCTGCAGGTTTCATCCTTGTAGCCACCTACTTTGTGATTGTGAGTCTGTAAACTGAATTTGTTTTCCCTTTCTGTTGTTTATATGATCGTAGCGGATTTGGGTATGATTTTTCATTTTTTTATATTTCGCATCTGAAGTAAGCTGTGGCTTTTTGTAATTGAAAATGTGATTGGATTTTGAAGGGTACAGCAGCGACAAAGGTGAAATTGGGTCAAAAGGAGACTGAAGGTGTTGCAGAGAAAAGGAAAGGAAGGAGGGGACCTGGAAGTGTTATTGGATCAAGTGCCGCTGGTTCTGTATGTGCAGTTCTGAAGATAAATTGTATCGGTGGGGATGGTGTTGCTCGCATTTGGGAGCTTGGTTTCGTGGCAAGTTTCTGTACTAAGTTATGTGACACTGTGTCAAGTGAGATAGGAAAGGCATTTGGTAAAAACACGTGAGTTGTCACGTCACCACTCTGAAACCAAATGTTGATATCATTGCATAAAATAACTTGTTTTTGCTTTTGCAGCTATCTGATCACAACATTCAGGATTGTTCCTCGTGGAACTGAAGGCGCAGTTAGCATTGAGGGCACTCTTGCTGGACTTGTAGCTTCCGCCGTTCTTGCTTCTGTTGGCTGCCTGTTGGGTCAGGTAAAGTATTTAACATAACACGGATCGTTATGTTTTAGTCGTCTTAACAAGCCTGTATACCTCCCATTACCGGGTAGATGCTCGGGCACTATGGTAAGGTCCGTCTTTCCACTTGTATGATATTACCTACTTTGAATTAGACTAGCCCTAATGATATTCATATAATTCTCATTACTTTACCTTTTCTCTAAATCTAAACTTCCTAATGGATTCATCTATCTATAATTTACCCCAATGTGAGCACGCTTAACTTTCCAATTATCACAATACTAGGGAAAAGACATTGTTCAATGGTAGCCGAATCAATATGCTAAATCTCCTATAGTTCCCTATCTATAACCGATACTAGTATTTGCCTAAGGTGTCTCTCTCACCTCGAGGGGTCTTACAGCTTTCCTATTCCCACCCGATTTCGTTTGGCTGACCGTGCACTGCGATGATGCCGAGTTCTTCTTTTTAACTGTAGTTTACTGTATCACTTTTCCTTTCCTATACTTGAATCTTCCTAAAATACTCTTGTATGTATCAAAATGCATACTTGTGACTAAAAAACCCACACAAACTACATAATGGTAAATGTTTGTGATAGAGCGAGCCAAAAGTGTGATTGATGAGGGTTTTGTTTATGTTTTAAGCAGATTGAGGCATCAGAAGGCGTTATATGTGTAATTGCTTCACAGTTTGCTAATCTTGGGGAGAGCATCATAGGTGCTGCTTACCAAGAAAAGGAAGGATTCTTATGGGTACTTGCTGCTTTCCATTTCTTGTACTGTATTGTATTGTATTCTGTGATATAATCATATGGTTCTTTGTTTTTCAGCTGAACAATCACGTTGTCAATGTGATTAACATCTCGTTGGGCACTATTTTTGCTATTGCAATGCAGCGCACTGTAGAATACAACAATGGAAAATGGTAGTAACATTTATTTCACTATTTTTATTAACTTGTCTTGATCACGTTTTAGATAATTGCTTCATTTTTGTCACATTGATTCGTGCATTTTGTTTCCTTTTTATATGAAGTATTAAATAAATACGAATTTTGATAACATATAAGACATTAGATGATACCTATGATCTTCAGTAGCAAGGAAGGGGAAATGTTTATGGATTTTGTGCCCAATATTGCGATGATTAATGTTTTGAGGGTGGAAAGCAGGCACTCATTGTATTCCTGGTATTCAAAATATTCTTATTTCCACGAGTTTCAGTATTTCATTACATGGAGCAACTCTTAGTCAACCCTGAATCTCTTGGCAAGAAGGTCTTTGTTACGAATAGAGGTCGTGTGATAGCCGAAAATTTCGGTCGGTGGGTATTACCGATCATGGAGACTTAGTCCGGAATACTCGGTTTTGTGGTTGGCATGATTGACCATAGGTACGATATATGAAAGAAGATATGATGTATCTCGTTGACTACATATATTGAAGAAGATGATGATGTATCTGGTTAATTTCATATATGGAAGATACGGTCAAAGATATTGATATCACCCTGAAATATTTATTATTCGATAACACATATATATCTATATAGTAATTCCTAAGTCGTGAAACAAAGCAGATCGATGTATTTTGATGATTGACATTGTTTATAGCTTATCGTGGTATTTGGATCGGGTAACTTATTTATTGGATCATTGTGCCTAATTTAGAGATTAATGGGTCATTATTTATTGGATTTCATTATTGGTGNTCGTATAAAAAAATAGTTTTTCATTTTTTTAAATAAAACTTAACTCTATCTCAAATTTTTCACATAATTGTGGTCATGTAAATGTTAATCATGATAGTTTTTCAAATTATCACTATCATTTTCACCTAAGTTTGTATAATTACACTGTAGTACAATTTTAAATATTTTCAAACATTGTAATTCTCAAATGATAATTCTCGTCAACTAAAAATAATTTTCCATCGGTGATTACGACGTTAGAGTTTTCGAAAACCATTAAGAAATTACCCAAAAAATATACCCTCGTGTTCTTCCAATTCTCCCCTTTCAAGTATAATTTTACAAAGAAATCCATCCATATAACATTTGCTACTTATCATTGTGTAAGAGGCAAGCATTCAAGCTCAATATCAATCACTCCCCTCTCTACATGTCTCAACTTAATAGAAATGTCTTGTTTCACCCTACCGTCTTCCCAACTAATGACCCCGTCATCTACGAGCGCATTCTCCTTGCTCGCTTTCCATGTCCCTAGCTTCGTCGCCTCATTTACCGATGAACTTTCCGATACCTTTGCGGCGGATAGAAGCGGCCGGATATCGATATCTGCATCCCCCATAAAATCATCTGTCGAAAACGTGTCCTTATCGTACACTAACTGCACAAAACTTGCTCTTTTTTGTCACTTATAAATCAAACCTTTCTAGATCTATAGAAGTGGAAGAGGAAGAGAAGAGTTACCAACTTAAGAAGAGGTACATTTTCTGGTATGGACAACATTATGCATTCGTTCCACACCGGGTTTAGGTTATTCTTTATAACTCGTGTCTTCATTGACTGTAACCGAAAAATATAGCATGTTTTGATCAATGTAGTTTTTGAAAGCATAACAAAAAATGAAGTGGTTTTAGAAGTGTAGCAAACTTTACTTGCTTTCCAAGTGACAGAATGACATACGGATCGCTTGTTACCATATCCCGAACTGCGAGATTCGTGCCTTTTACGATATTGACCTTGATCAACCCGACAAACTCAATCATGCCTGCCTGAAGATTGTAAGCATGTAAAGGATTGATATGTCTTATAAATGTTGATGCAAGAACATGCATTTAGTTACCATTGAGGTACATTTCTTGCTCATCTTTTGATCCGATTTTTTCCAGCTGTTACGAAAGGCGTGTCCCTTGCCTCCATGACTACGATGAGCGATATGTTTTGAGTTATTTACGGAAGCCGGAGATGGTGGAAATGGACAAGCAAGGTGAAATTCCTCATTCAAAAACTGTTGTGTTTCATATTTTCTCCTGAAGAATAAAAAAGATAAATTAGAGATGATCAAAAGAAGGGTGCTCTTCATTTGCATTATTACCTTATGAAATCGTTTCGTTCTTCTGCGGATGAATCGGGTATCGGTTTTGTATAACTATCAGGAACATGTGCTTCATACTTGGAATTTACAGCATTATTTCCTCCCATTTCCATTAATGCATCAACTTGTTCATCTGTCCAGTCATCTAGTTTCACTGAAACAACCTGGTTAAACATAAACAACTTGTTGAAATAGTGACAATTATTCCACTCGTAAGTGGGAAGTTGTTTGAGTTGGTTTATAAGAGGAAATGTATGGTAAATGACTTGTTCAAGATTTTTATGGGTCGGTCTTCTCCTTTATATCCATGCACACTCCCCACGTAAATTGACCTGAATCTAAAAATTTAACACCGAGCAGGTTCGGATATATCTTGAGTGACCTTACCGGGATTAGTCCGGCTTAATTGATCGGTTGGTAATCCACCGATTTGAATCGTTAAGTACAACTTGTCATGTAGTTGCACTTGAGGGATGAAAAAATAAATAAATGGTCCGACATGGAAATTTAGATGTAGATTTGATTGGTTTATAAGAGTAAATGTGGACCATAGTAAATAACTTGTTCAAGTCTTTTAAAGTGTGATCTCCTCCCTCTTATACGTCATATCCGAGCACATTCTCCATGTAAATTGATCCGACTCTAAAAATTTAATAAAGTTGGCTAATATCAATAAGTTGGCAAAAGGATTGCTTGATCACACCTTGGATATATGCACACCAAGGCTTCTATGTACTCCTGAGCATTTGATACAAATAAAAGCTCCAAAGCTCAAAGTTCTGTCCCCGAAAAATCGCAGTTTCATATTCAAATAAAACTAATAAAGCAAAAGAGAAGAACCAGAGTATTTGTATTTGTAAGAGATGAATGAATTCTGAGGCTTACACCCATTTTGGATCGGGTGATCCGCAGTCAGCGCAAAAATCGTTGCCAGCTTCAGATGATATACTTTCAAGCCTACCTCGTGGACCTGAAAGAACAAGATGTGAATATTTCATTGATATAATAATTCTAAGCAGATGATGTAATAATTCTAACATGAAGAGGATTCTTTGAAATGGTGATTCCATTTTGGGGAGTTGTCCATTCGTAAGAGATCATATAGACAAAGACCTGATTCAGATACGCAAAATTTGAGATTTATTCTATAGATTCTTGCTTCATAAGGGGATGTACCTGGACCATCTTTGGTATCTGAATTTCCTTGTTGAATTGACATTATTAAACTGGTACTTGTAGAACCAGCTTCAGATCTCAAATAAACCTCATTTTCAGCTTTATCTGCGTACAGCAAAAGGGTTTCAATGGAAAAGTAAAAGATAATGAAAAGGGTTACATGAAGAACCATTGTCAGAAAATTTGAATTCCCAGAAGAAAATGGGGTTTCCATAATCATCATCAGCAGCACATTCGCTAAGAGCAATATAATCTGTACAGCGAATGGCTGTGATGATCGATTTGATCCTTAGACCAGGGACGATAAGCTCTTGAAGGGATTTGCGGTGAGGGGCACGCAGATGTTCTTTGTGACGATGACAAAAGAAGTCAAGGGTGATCATCAATCACACAGAAGAACTTTTCCAAGTTGGGGAACCATTCTTTGTGGCCGTTGGCCATCACCCCCAACAAAACAACTATAAAAAACCATCTTTATAATAGTTACAACAAATTCCACGGACCACACAAGTAGAAAGCTTAAATGGGAGGACGAAAACGAATAACAAACCATAGAACATTGGCGGCCTACTCTCATGCACACATTTTTACAAACACCTGAAAGATAAAACTAATGAAACGATGGCGGCGTTAACATACCTCTCTCTCTACAGATGTTAAGAGCGGCGAGGATATCCGTAGTCCTTACTTATTGTTCCGGGTGCCGGTGGCGCCGGCGAGGAAGTGGGGAAAGAGCATATCGCATTGGTTTCGCAGGTGGGCTTTCAGGCATCACAGTGATTTGATTTGACGCAAAAGTATCCGGTTTTTTAAAATTGATTGATGCTGGTTCAGTGAGCAAGAAGTATCTGGTGAAACTAGGGGCCGGCGAAGTTGTAGGTACAGCGATCATAAATAAAGGAAGCGTAATTTCCCACACGTCACACGGCCAAATGTTAACTTCTTGTTCAAGTTTTTCTATTGCTTTTGATCAAGAAAAGCTCTGCAGATTGAGAAAGGAAGAAACTGAAGTTATTTTTGTTTCACAGTTCTGCTATAGTGCAGAAGAAAATAAGGATACAGAACTTGCTATCAATCCATAGTTGCTGGCTAATGCTACATAAAAAACACACAACATTACATTAAAAAGCATGAAGCAAGGAACTAAGATTCAGTAACCAGAGCTCCTTACTCATGTCTTCTTTTTCACAACACAGACAAAGAGAGTTTGCCATTGATTCAAACATTTGAGCATCTTTTACTGTTCCTTCCATATCCGACCCGTGACTCGGAGCTTCAACTCCTTCCTGTCTGCACCGGATAAGAATAGGGCCATGTTCCGTTGAATTATCAGACCATCGAAACTATCACGAACCTTTCTATGACTATCTCGAATGCTTCTAGGAACTCCATGCCACATTATCTTCCTCCCATTACCTCCAACTTCGAGACTATAGCTATAGTTTTTCGCCTCATTATCATCACCCATAAAACGAAGAAATGCTATGTAAACAGGGGCCATCCCGAGCTGAAATGCTTCAAAATGCAGGCAAAAATATTGACCAAAGCAACTGAATACCTAAATCAAGAAATGTACAAGCATCAAGTAGAGTTGAAAGTAAATGTTGATGCAGGAACAAGATGGTTTATTTACCGTAAGCATCCATGTAGCATTTTCAACTTCGTGTGGATTGGATTTGACATAACGATGGTTGAAAGTGCTACCGCTGTGCATATCAACTTTATGATCATCCTTCAAATGGCTAACGAGAAATGGGATATCACCGATCACCGGACAATCAGATCCAGCATAAGGGCAATCGTAAGGTCTATAAGCACATTGTGATTCGTGTTTAAGTTTGCTGTAGTAAGGATAGATGCCTGTACATCCATAATTTTGGTACTTGCAAGGGAGATCAAGGGATGCAGCAACCTTCTCCAATGCTAAACATCGGATATTACCAAGTTCATGTCTACAAGTCGGGCATCTATTGTGAACCCGAGGTTTGCAACCTGAGCACAGGGTGTGCCCATTGGAACACTGCACAAAGGAAATACATTTATAGCCCAAAAAAGTGTAAGAGATTGAAAATAATCACAGGAAAGCAAAAAAACTCGACAAAACTCAGATTATTATTAAGAATGAAGAACTCAATAGACAAGATGTAAATGAACCAATAACTTTAAGCATTTTAAGGAAGAATAACCGGATTCCACGATTGCAGAGAAAAGTAAAAAACCGGAAATTTAGATTGCTTGATAAGAAAACATACACAAATTCATGCCAAAAACAATGAAACATCCATAACTTCATACAAATGGTGCATCTAATAATGACAAAAAAAAGTTGTACTTGTACCTGATGAATAGGGGGATACATAGCGTTCAGGCAAACTGGACAATCAAGCAACTCACGCACATTACTTGAAATTGCAGGATTAGGCTTTAAGGCGCTTTCAGCAGAATCATTAAGATTTTCCCCTTCATCAAGCATTTCCTCACTTTGAGGTGGATCAATGATATTTTTTATGTTTCTCAAGTCGTCGAAAAAGGAATTCCCACCGGACATCGGAAGCATGAACAACAACACCTATACATTCTAACTCAAGATTAGCATATACAAAGCGACATAAACATGAACATGTGCAGAAAAAACTACACATTGTTTAAAAGCAGAAATGGAACAAGAAATTTGGTTCATATCGAAGTATTGAAAGGGAAGAATCGAGCATAAGCATAATCCTCAACGAATTAAAAACCACTTATTAGTTATCCAAACAGATATGAGTTTAGTTTCAATGTTTCCCAAGAACCCATGATAGATCACAGCGAAAGAAAATGTACAGAGAAAAAATCTACTTCAACCACCCAAAAAATCTAAATTGATAATAAATTGCACCACGAAATTTAGAAAGAACCAAAAACCCACAAACCCACCTGATTAACAATCCGTCTGAAGTCAAATACCCAGATTACAAAAAAGGAGAAGCCCTAAAAGCGAAACCGAAAGGGGTCTCTGGGTCTGGGGTTCGGTTCAACTTAAGTTACCCACCCAAAACTCCCACAAACTAAATGAAGTAAAAGAGCTTGGCAGGATTCGCGAATCCATTTAACAGAAAAGTCCACGAAAAGTATAGCCTTCAGACTGTAAATATGTTCCCTCTGTACATTAATAAAGACATGAAAGAAGCTGAAAACAAAGATGATTGACAGCGAACAGAAGAAAGGAAAAGACGAAGAAATAAAATCTAGTCAGAAAAAAAACTGTATTCAAATTAAAGCTACAGAGAAGCGCGTGATGGCAGGGAAACGTGGACCAGTTGGAGCGGTTGGGTCTTGTGATCCTTGGCCGTCGATCAACCTTCCAGATTCAAAATTCAAACACTACCATAAATCCTTAATAATTTACTGACACTATATTATTTTTATAATAATAATTCGTGTTACTAAAATAAAGCGAATAATATTTTACTAGCAAAATGGTTAGTATAATTATTTAAAAAATGAATTTATCATAAAATAACAGTATAATATATATTTAAAATATATCGTTTAAATTATAATATTAGTATATGATAAAATTCTAATGATTAAACATTTTAAAGTTTACAAATATAATATATCAGATTAAATTGTTATAAATTACATAAATGAAATATAAATATCACATCTACATATCAAATTTGATCAATCAACTTAATAAGTATATCAATTATGATCAATGTTTTTATATTGGTTGGTACGATAAAAACCGATCAGCATCATTATTTCGTCCAGTACGCTCCGTTACCAGATTTTCGGGTCGGAATCTAAGTTTTTCCGGATCAACCCGAAAATGTTTTCTTTAAATTTTTTCCGGGTCAACCCGGAAAATAAAAAATTTCGTACAGCCGAATATATGCCGGTCCGGACCGAAACGATACCACATACCGTTATGAAAACATTGATTATGATGGAAAGATGTGATAAACCGATGGTACTTAACTAAATATAACATTGATTAGGATTGGATTAGCATCTAAATATATACCAAATATTATACAATAGTCGGCACCATATATTCTAAAAATATTCTATATCGTTGATTGTTTCTTATATATATTATGTGAGTTAGATAAGAAAGAATATTGCTCATTCAATACTCCTTAATCCTAATCCAAGTCCAATTCGATTGATCAAAGAGATTTCTATAAAATAGATTCATCACAACATCTAATCGGATATTCTTGATCGGTCCAAGCGTCCGATAAAATTAATCGACATCATTATTTCATATTAGGTTTTATTCGATTGATCTTACAGTCGAATCTTACATAACCACCTCAATATCATAGGGGCGATCATGCCGACAAAACAAATTGAGTGCAAAATATATTAGTATTAAGAACCGATAATTGTAAAAATGTAAACAAAGAAGACACACAAAATTTAATATGGAAAACTCAAAACGGGTGAAAAATATGCGACGTATGACACATTAAAAGTCTACTATTGGAACACTTACAACTGAGTTGTCTCGATTAAACTTTAAAAAATAAGATTCGAAATACAACTTATGAATTATATGTCATATATTTGTAATGAAGAGTTTGTGTCTGATTCAAAATTTGTTTAATATGCACTCGATTTTATTACCAAATTTGCGAGAAGATCTCTAACTAATCTAAAGGAAATACTCAAAATGATCTCTAACCAATTTTCCAAATCTCCTATAAAATCTCAACTTTTCAACCGTAGTGATCGAACACTTGATACCAATCTGTCAAACATATCCTTGATCAATAAGTCTCTCATCATGCAGCGATCGGACCTCCTGACTGATCGTCACCCAATCTCCAAAATCGTCAAGCTTATTTTCCATAACAGTCAGTCACCAATACCAATCGGTATCCCGTCCATGACGATCGATCACCAATAGTGATCGTCATCACATCCAAATTCGTATGCTTATAAGTCATCATTACCGATCGGTCTAATCAATATCGATCGATCATCAGCACTGAACTCCAAACTCAACAATTTTTGAACTAGTGTAGTTGCTCAACCTATCGGTTATACACACCAACCAAGTTATTCGTTATCACACGTCCACATTCTTACAAATTGTAATAATATAATCGTTATTTATGTCAAATAAAAATATATCTATTTTATATAAAAAGAATAAATATATTCATATTTTGATTATTGACGATAACAATAAATTAATTATTTCTCAAATTACTATTGTGTTACACTAGTTTAGCAACTAATGTAAAAATTATCATTTTTACCAATAAAACGCATTCTACTTTACTTTTATTTTTATTTTTATTTTTATTTTGTGTGTCTTACAAAAATAGTGATTTGGAAAATACTTCTCATCGTGTAATGTGGGGAAGCAATAGGAAGCTGGAGCTTCCACTTCCAAAGGGACAAGCATGTGGATTTTAAAATATATTTAATTGAAATATTCCTAGAATTAATATTTTATCTTGATGGTCGGATTTATAAGAAGGGCAATTTCTTATTCAATCCTTTGTGATTGAATATGAAAAAGATATACACATCGTCTAGAATGCTACCTTTGCAATTTTTATATAAAAATATTTATCATGAAGTTGAAAGGAAATAACCAATAGAAGACATAGAAGAGTGGATTGATAATTTTGATTAGTTTTTTTATTGTGAGTGGATTATAAATATTAATGAAGTATTAATATTTTGATGAAATATTGTATTGTATTGTATTTGAACTTTATTTGGTTAATAGCTTGATAGTTTAAAGATTATTATTTATTTTAAATAAAACGTTTTGGAAAATTGATTATCTTAATTAGCAATGTCAAGGATCTTATCAAACCATTATTTTTCTTGTATTTATTTAATAAATTAAGTAGTATCGAATCAAAAGCCGATAAAATCTATTACAGAATGTTATTATCTTGTATCGAATGACACATTATATTATTTAGGATGAAAAATATGATAACATATTGTTGGGAATCCTAAAACCGGATACCCAATAGAGGATTAGGCCCACACATAGCAGTCCAAAGATGTGGCCAAAATCAAAATAGAGGTGGTCAGCCCCAATAGGATGACCTACCCTATATAAATAAGATGTTACACCATCAAATTTTAGACTGGATCCAAGAGATCAAACCAGGGATTTTTAGCTAACTAGCTATCTGTCAACATTTGGTTAGCAAAATAACCTGTATTGATAAAGGATTTGCTAACTAACCCGTTTTCTTATTTTATTAGTTAAATAACATAAGTTAATATATTTTTAATTAAAATAAATGAAATAATTTATATATTAATTTAAAATATATAATAAATTAAATTGTGATATATTAAGATTGAATTGACTTTAACGATTTTGAATTCAATACATTTACGTTGTAAAAATAATTAAATTTGTGTAATAAATAGTAAGAACTTGCTAAAATAAACTAAATTACGATATGAAAATATTGTTAAATATTATATCGGGCGACACGTGAAATACCGGGATATCGAACGATATATCGATCATATAATATTGATAAAATATTATACCGAGAGCCACGTGAACATATGTTTTCATATTGATCGATATGTTAAGTACATGTGATATCGAGTTATAGTGCCGCATACTGATCGATATTTTCATATTGTAATTTCACATATCGATCGATATGAAAACATATGTTCTAATTCGGTCGATCGATACCTCAGTATTTCACGTGTCACCCGATATAATATTTAACAATATTTTCATATCGCAATTTAATTTATTTTAGCAAATTCTTACGATTTATTACGCGAATTTAATTATTTTTACAACGTAAATATATTGAATTCAAACTCGTTAAAGTCAATTCAATCTTAATATATCATAATTTAATTTATTATATATTTGTAATTAATATATGTAATTAATATATAAATTATTTCATATATTTTAATTAAAAATATATTAATATAGGTTATTTAACCAATAATATAAGAAAACGAGTTACTTAGCAAATTCTTTATCACATGTTATTTACTTATTTTGCAAACTAAGTGTTTGCATAGAGCTATTTGGCTAAAAAGCCGGATCAAACCATAGTTGTCGTTTCATGTTATTCATCTATTATAACCGTTTTTATTTTATCTTTCTTATTGAATTGATTGTATATGTTCTCTTCTCGTTACCTTATTTTTTTCCTACCATGTTAAAATAACATGTATCATTTCTATTTTCTACATTTAAAGTTGTCTCTACAAAAATTAAAAATTGAATTTAATCATTATATAGATTATAACATGATTTATATAATGAACCAGATGAATATTAAAGTTCTTTCTTATTAAAAATTAAAAATTAAAGTTCTTTCTTATTCCTAAAAATGAACCAGATGAATATTGAATACATGGATTTAAAAAAATATAAAATACCTTAAATTTATTTTAAGTATCAGAATTTAATATCGACAAACATTCACAGTATGCTGGCCCACATCACGCAAGAGGGAATCTATTTTTTCGTTAATTATCCTAACAGCTATATTTCTACAGTATCTCATTTCTCTCAACTTTTCTCGCTGCGGTTGCCCACAAAACCAATGGAAAATGGGGGATTGATCGTTGATGCGGTCGGTGGCATGGGTCGTGATTGGGCACGAAATGTATTTTCAGGGGAAGGGAAATCACAAACTTCATGAACCCTTTGTTAAATTTTTAGAATTTAATCAAAATTATGATAAGAGTATACACATATATAACATATAAGAAACAATCAGATTATACAGTCATATTTCAAGAAAGCAAAGAAGGGGATAAAAAACAAAACTTTTTAAGAGATTTGAACAAATCATTTACTATAATTTTTATCATTATTATAAATTAATCCAAATTTCTTCGCACTTCAAGTACGTAACATTATTCATATTTCAACATTTTTCTTCTTATTTCCTTCTTTATTCTTTTGGGGCATAGGGGCTATTTTAACTAAGAAGTTGTGAATCAACCTAGGTTCCACATGTGTAGGGTACATGATTCGAGGTGCGAGGGTGCGGGATGCGTAAAATTTTAATTGATGTGTGTTATATAATTTAATAAAAATATATATTAAAATATTAATCAAAACAATTTTAAAGTAATAAATAATCAAATTTACAACAATAATATTTGATTAATGTTACTCTATTTATTTTTCAAATTTGAGTTGTTAAAGATACATTTATTAATATATAGATTTGAGATGGTCTCTTTATTCAATTAAAATAATTTTCATTAATGAAAATAAAAACATATTTAATATTTGATTATATATGACATTTAGAATATAATTATGTATATATCTTTAGTGTCTCTACGTCCACATGTGAACCAATGTGCGTGTTAATCACTTTTCGTTTTTAGAGAATGAAGTTTCATAATGAATCTAATAATGATTTGTACACCCTACATCCAATGCAATGGAGATGTATTTGAAAGGTAATCAACCCCACGAATCGTGCAACATAGGAATCAACACTTTTTTCGTGATATTGCTTCTTGTGGCTGCATACAATCTTCTCAAATATAGTTCATTTAGTGAACTAAAATTTTTATCGGGTTATCTAAGTGTTGTCAAATTTTTGTTCAACCGTGATGGAAACTATTTTGACAATGTTATTAAATTATTTAGTTTATTAAAAATATATATATTTTTAATTTTTTATAAAATATAAAAATATAAAATTTTATTTCTTGTTACTTTTAAAATTGGTCGTAGCCGATCAATGACCTCTATTGTCATTCTACCCATGACAGAAAACTTCATTTATCAATCTATCTAACAAAGTATAGAAAAATCAAAAAAATTTTTGACTTAGATGAATAGATTGGTAGGAATGGATTTTGACGGTGGCTATTTTTATAAAATAACCTCGATCAACGTGCCCACACAATAGGTCAACTGACAAACCTCATCTTGGCTAGATTACAAAACATTACCTAGTTATAATAAGAGATGTACATATCTATAAAATTAAAGAGGAAAAACGAGTGGATATCATACTTTTAGTAGATTTGACACCATTTTTAAATGTATTAATTTAATAATAATTTAAAAATACATTTTGAGTCTGTGTTAAAACTTGGTTCAACTTACTCGGTATTACCCGGATGATTTGTAAACATGTGTTTTAAATTTTTCCTAAATTTTTGTGAATTTTGGTTCTCAACAAAATAAATTAATTTCGGTCGAAATTTGTGAAATTCGTCTGGTCAGATTTTGTGGATCGAGTTTATTTATTATTTTATTAATATATTACAAAACTTTGAATAAAGATAAATTTAAATATTCAACTTGAACTAAATGCTTATTTGTTGATTTTATAATAAGTATTGATTTAAATAATAAATTCTAAATTACAATTTGTACTTTAACGTTTATACTTAAATTATCAACAAAATAATAGTTAAGATTTTACTTTCACAAACTAGACTATCCCAACACTTCATATTTTTAAAACTTCGCGTTTTTGTATATCTCAAATACGTATTCCCGTATCACAGCTATAATACCCGTATCCATTTTTAAATTATTTTTATTTTATAATTTTACTCTTAATTACTTTATTATTTTACTATATATTTAATTTAATTAATTATCATATGATTATTTCATATATTTATAATATATATGACATATTATTGATCTTTCGTTATACATATTGATGTTTTCGTTTATATTTTACTAAATTTTTATTTTTAAATCATATGTGGCATTGACGTGTTTTAATGGACACTTTAGGATGACCGTGTCCCCATTCCCGTTTTTACCGTTTTTAAGTGTCCACATATTACGTGTCCAACAACGGTCACAAATCAACATAATTGATGAATTTGTGTTTTATATAGTTGGAAATTTCGTTTTTTCCTAAGTTGAGCAGTCAAATCCTTGTTCTTTACAATGTTTTAAAAACCGGTACCGACCGGTATACCGGACAAGCTCATTGGATCGGTATACTAGATATGTAACAGAATATTAAAATAAATTATAAAATATTTATATTTTATTTTTTAATATAAAACCCGACCAAACCCGCAAAAAATCCATCTCGACCCGCAAAACTCGATCCGATCCCAAAAAATCTGTACCGGCCGGTATATTGCCAAAATACCGGCCGAATCCGGTAAATCCGAAATTTTCGGTATACCGAAAATTTAAAACATTGGTTCTTTCCAATCAGTAATTTAACCGAAAATTAAAACATTGCTTTAAGAGTTATTAGATATAAGGAAATAAACTCTTATTAATTAATATATTAGTAATTTTAACTTAATAATATTAGTTCATTCATCACGTAGTATTTTTATTTAGGCTAGAGACATTTAAAAATATTAGTTTACCACGATATTTCTTAAAATTGTTTTTATGAATATATAACATCAATTATTGTATCTTAAGTGGGAAATAGTTCCCTTGATCAAATGTTATTTTATTTGTACGAATCAAATCATTTATTTTTGTAGTAGTTTATATTTTTATTCGAACAAACTCATGTTTATTCGTATTTATTTGAACTTCAAATATTTATATTAATGTTCATGTTCGTTCAAATAACACATTGACAATGTTTCATATCGGTTCGGCATACCGTTTCGATCCGGACCGGTATACCGCCTGTATATTTTTTTATTTAAAAAAATAATTAAAAATTTTTAAAAAAATTATTTTTCCCGAGTTGACCCGGAAACCCGGTACCGGACGGTATACCAGCGGTATATAGGAATCCGAACCTCCCAAAACCCTCGGTTCCATCACTCTCATTTTGTAATCCCAAAACCAAACCTACTTCTATTGTAATTTCAACATGAGGCACAGGTGTAGAAATTCATGATTCAATGTGCCGAAAGAGTGTAGGTGTAACCCACTCCATAAGAGAAGTGAAAAAGTTAGGTCAAGTCAATTACTTACGATATCACACTACTTATAAACTAGAACATTTCTATTTTTACAACCGATGTGAGACAATATTCAACACTCCCTCTCAAGTCGAATTGATCTTGGTCGGGTTCATACTTGCTTCAATATACTCGATAGTGCTCGAATCATAGATCGATCTATTTTTTTAGACTATGTCCGATGCGCTTATATACTAGAGTTTAATTTTGTCTAAACCGGTACGAACTAGCACAAAACCCACCTTGAAACTCTGATACAAAGTAGAGATTTAGTATTCAATGAGTAGGAAGAGCATTGGTGTAGCTCAGTAGTGTATAAGAGAGTGAATCACAGAAAATGCTAGACCAAACAAATTATTTATAATATTAGAACGTTTATAAAGTAGAACGTTTCAATTTCCATAAACTGTTATGGTCCCTTTTTAGGGGGTACCAACAGTCGTCCGGTTCGTTCAATAAACGAACTCGGTTCTGATTTCTTTAAAATGTGGAAGACGATTAAAAGCTAAAAACCAAAGTAAATACACGACNACAAACGAACTCGGTTATGATTTCTTTAAAATGTGGAAGACGATTAAAAGAAGAAAACCAAAGTAAATACACGGCAATGTATAGTGGAAACCCCGTGAATTGGGGTGAAAACCACTCGACTAAGAGCTGATTATGCTCTTAGCCTGCTCACTAATAAAATAACTCAAAGTTCATACAAGACAGGTTAATGAAAATGACGAGGTAAAGAAAGCAAGAAGAATCCGGCAGAGTAACAGCCTGTTCTTCTGCGTCCAAAGGGTCCTGTCTTTTCCTTCGTCTTGCCATGTATTTATAGAGTTACCGGCGAGTGTAATCCACGTCCTGTAACCGCATCTGACAAGTTTGTTAGAGGTTGTTATCGCAGGATGTAAAACGAGGCTGGGACCAATGCGTGGTCTGCGTGATTGGGCTCGAAGCATGATAAACGTGACAGGGCCCGAAGCGTGGAACGCGTGAGCCTGTAACCGTTTTGTAACTGTTCGGACCGAAACCCTGGAGCCAGCTGGTAGATAACGCTTTTATTTACTAAGGTTATCTTCGGTCCTATGTGTTGAACATCGGACTGCTCTTCGTGAAGGTGTAAGTGGGCTGTAAGTGTTCGTTCTGATTATTTAAGTCGGCCCAACTGCTATCGGGCTTCACCCATTACAGGGTACCCGATCCTAGAGTTCTCATCAGTTTGTATCGGTATCGATCGGAATACCGGTGTACCGTTGGTATATGAGTGGTATATGGTATAATCACTCATACCATTAAATAATATGAGTGATTTTTTCGATATACCGTTGGTATAGCGGTGATATATCGGAATACCGGTGTACCGGTCACAACTGATTTTTACCGGTATGATTGGTATACCGGGCGGTGTACCACCGGTATGACTACCATGATTTGATGCGAGCATTTTAAATATGCAACTTTAATTTTTTTGATATTCATTTTAAAGTTTATAAAATCAAGCAAATTTGATATATGTCATGGTCTAAAAGACGTGGTATCTAACAATTACAAGTCCATGATTATAGGAACTTGTTTTATGATTTGTATGATTTGGGGGACAACTTTGTGAGCGTAATCGAAGCTACAACAAGGTGATTTAACGTGGAAAAACCTCTAAAAAATGGAAAAAATCACATGACTAAGTGTAATAATACTCTTCATCGATCTATTATGAAAATAATATGATTACAAATATGAACGGCTTAGAAAATAAATAAAGAAGAATAACAATGCGTAAAAAGAACAATGTAGTTAACATAGGCATGCATGCAATCAAAATATCATCCTCATATAAATGGATGATCTGATGGAACCACCATATAAATATTCTAACATAATAACTGATGTTCGACTGTCCGCTTGTAAGGCCTTCTTTAATGGGCGGCCAACGTGTCATTTTGGTTAATATTGTGAGGAAAGAGAGTATCCCGACTATAACATTATCTTTCCTCAAATTTTATTAAAAAAATTTTAAAAATTAAATTTAAATTAATTATAAAATATAAATATTTATAATAGATTTATATAATTCTTTAATTGATAATATTATGATTATAATATATTTGATGTGTAAAAAAATAAAATTATAAAATTATAAATGTCCGGACATTGTTGTAGGGATGAGAAAAAAGTTATTTATAAAATTTAATAATAATGATGTGTAAAGAGAGAAATTTGATGTGGATGAGAAAAATAAGGTTTTTTACAGTTTTTTACGATGAAATAAGATTTTATTATCACAACATTTTATCATTTAAATAAAATGTATTACATATTATGACTATTCAATTATTTTTTTCAATTGATCGTTGTTTTATACTAAAAATGACATACAAATAGAGGGTTCGAGATGATTCCAATTATTTCACGATTCAATTATCATATCGTTATTTTATTAGCATTGTACCAAACAAATTGATAGTAGATTTTAGGGATGTATTTATGCTACTGCAATTTTGTTATTGATACAGTAAACAATTTAATAATTTCCACATATTTTGAATCATAAAGAGTTTAGGGAAATACAATTAAAATTAGTTTATATGCATGGTTATTTCAACAATACAATAGTTACGATAATCTAGTGATTTATTATTATATTTATGTTTATTATTCAAATTTTTAAATATAATATGAAAATGAAATGTCGCGTATGTAAATTGGGCTGTGGAAATGGGCCCATGTCATGCCAAAAATGAGCGCGTTACGGTCAACCATTTCGGCTGCCTCGCTTTATATCTTTTTCTATAATTAAATAGAATTGTTAAGGTGATAAATTAACATGCTATCTTAAATGGATACCGCCACGGTGTCACGAGGATTCGGACTCAGATTTGTTAAAGAGTCCGACTCGTTAATATCAATTATTTTTTAAATTAAAATATAAAATTTTTAAAAGACATTTGTTGTTAATATGTTCATAATTAATAATAAATAAAATTATATTTATCTAATTATATTATACAAAATAATAAATTACTACCACAAATATATATGATAATTAATGTTTAAAACCTGTAAAATATCGAAATAATTGGTATAAACTATATTATATTTCAATAATACTGATATACAACTAATTTTTTAAACATTAACGAATTATATTAATATATATAAATAAAAACAAATTTAAATAATAACTATTTCAAAATAAATAATAATAAATTTAAATATAAAAAACGGACTCGTGTCCAACAAGTGTCCGAGAAGAGTCGGTGTCCTAGAAGAGTCCGACTCGGATTCGGCTTCCCGGGATAAGAGTCCGTTTAACATAGTTAACATGTTTAATTTTTGTAATTTTAATAATTTTGATTTTCAAACTTTAATTTGTTATCCATAATTTGATAAAAATCATATTTCCAACATTGAATAAATTCAGTTAAATAAAACTAGTCTCCAAAATTTAAACATCAATTATAAGGATTAGGTATTGTAAAAATACGAAGTATAAGGATTAATTTTACCAAAAAATCAAAGTTTGAGTACTAATTTTACCTTTAAAATAATTATAACTGGATTTTAATAAATTAAAAACTTTTGGAATCAAATTTGATTGATCATAAAAATTTTGGCAATCATAATATCATTCACCCATTAAATAATTAACATATTTGATGGAGCATTCTAATTATGCAACTTCAATTTTTTTAATATTCATTTAAAGTTTATAAAATCATGTAAATGTCATATCCAAAATTATCATAATAATGAAACTTTGGATATCATGCAATACCATTTTTGATATGTTACTTAATTTAAAATTTAAAATATATAATTAATAATTTTCCATAGATATTGGAGGCATGGTTTTAAAAAACCGGTCAAACCGACCGATTGTATCGATTCAACCGAGAATCGCTCGCCCTCTCGGTCCGATTCTAACCGGTTTGTATGTTATTTTAGAAATCGATTTTGTTCTCCTAAAAATCCAGTAGGACCGGTTTTTTCACCTAAAAAATGGTTACAAAACCGGTTTGCATTGCCAATTAAAATTAAATTTAAACTAAAAAGTAATTTTTTGAGTTTTGGTTCTACCATTACCTTTATTGATAAAGACATGAATTATAAAGATCGTTAAATGAATTTTTATTATTTTATTTCATATTGGATTTAATCGTTCAACTTGAATTTTCGATATCTAAAACTATAGCTATTGAATTCCAAAAGGCAATTGTAAACTTTAGTTTGTATTAAACTTTTTTTAATCTAATTATATTTTTAAAAAATTTAATTAGAGTTATTTATAACAAAAATATATATTTTTTGTTTATTAAATGGATTCTACAATAGCAAATGTTTGGATTCATATTGTATCCAACAAAGTTATATTAGTACACAAAAATTGTGGTCTCAAACGCATTAATAAACCCAATCCGTTTTCACATGATTTTCCGATGTGGGATGAGTTTTCAAAGAAGACTAATAAAATGGTTGACCTAATCATAGTTATTTAACAAGAAACGTAATTAAGAAGAAGTTTAAGCAACTTCACAGAAACTACTTCTCTTGTTCTTCATTATGTGAATCAATTGAACCAAGCTTCGTATAGCGTAAAATGTTTTGATGTTTCAAGAAACAGAAGAGCCACTGTAAGAAGAATAATAAGACGAGAGATGGAAACATGGAGGGATTTGATGAAAAACGATAAATATAGAAAAAGAAATTTTATTGATGAAAATCGACATAATAATCGTATTCAACATAATACAAAATGAAAACGATTACATTATTTATAGAAGAAATAAATATCTAAACATTTAATATTTCTAATTTATCCAAAATTATCTCTATCAATTTTGGTCAACTACTGCTAATTCTTCCATGAATTTAACATACTCTTTTATTTAATGTTTGACTTGATTTAATCTTAATTACACAGAATCATTTCCGTTATTACCAATGTTACCACGATTCGTGACACGACACGATTTGCGATTCGTAGTGCGCAATTTTTTAGAGAATCCGGGAATATTCGTTAAGGATTCGTTAATTTTATATTTATAATAATTATTTTAGTTATATAATTTATAATTTTTTATAAGTAAAAATAATCATAATTATTGATAAAATATATTCTAATCATTTTCAAATTATAAATATAAGATATAATAAATAATTTATCATCAAAATAAAAAAAAAATTGGTTAAGATTTAAAATTAAAAAAATAATTAAAAATCGATAATAATTACATAATTTAGCAAATTTATGATATAATAATTTATATTTATTATTTGTTTTTTTTTATTTTTTTTAATTTTATCTTCTAAAAAAATCCGTTCAAAAAAAAATCTGATTCGAGAATCGGGAGAGAATAGCGAATCCGAGAGAATCTAATTCGTAATATTTTGTAAAAATAGAGAATTCAGGTAACATTGGTTATTAGTATTAACAAGCGCATGTATACCTAAAACTAAGCACAAGAAGAGATGTGATGGGTATGACACTGACGCAGGAGGGGGAGATGATGGTGGAGAAGGTGGGGGCCACGATTGTGGTGGCATGACATTGTCAAGGTAAAAAATAATATTATTTTTTTATTCGTTTTTTATTTGTTAATGAATAATTTTAATTTTACAGTCCGTTCGAATAGCTTTTGGGTAGGTCGGTTTCTATAAATAATAGAAACAGTCTGCTATTTTCTTTGATATAAAAAAAATAATAAAAACTTGCGTTGTCATGTTCTATAAATATCAGTAGCTCAGTTTTTCGGTTTATAGAAACCGAGCTACCAAAAAGCTGTCAAAAAGCACTGTCAATCAGTGTTATATTAACAAAACAAGTTAATTCAGTGATTTGAGTAAAATAAATAAAAAGTATTGATATTTTTAATAGATATTATTTCTGACGCTATCACGTTTTGCAAAAAACTCATTTTTGAAAGGGTTGTCATATAAAATAATGTCATTATTGGTACCATCGTACCAGTTACTGTTTGTACAAACGATTTTTCAATGTACGGAATATTCTCGTATATAACATATAAGAGGATGATATATCATCGTAAAAAATTTGAATAAATCATTTAGTATGACTTATAAAGACTCTTATGAATCGATCTAAAAAACTTTCCACTTAGATAATATTCATTATTTCAACACTATTCTTCATTACTCATTATTCATCATTCATCATTCATCATTTGATTGTCATTGACTAAGATATTTGAAAGGACAATAAAATGGTTGATCTATTCAAAATTATTTAACATAATAAACGTCATTGAGTTGAAGTTTAAGCAATTTTACATAAAAGTGCTTACTCACTTTCTAGTATAAATACGACTTCTTATTGTTCTCTCTTATGTGAAACAAAGTTGTTTTACATAAAATGTTTTGTTGTTTCAAGAAGCAAAGGAGCCCCGATAAGAAGAAGAATAAGACGAGAGATGGAAACATGGAGGTTTTAACAAGCGTAGGTGTGCCTAAAACTAAACATAAGAAGGACAAAAAGAGACATGGGCATCATGGTGACGCTGGCGGAGGAGATGATGGTGGAGGAGGTTCTGGTGGCGATGTTGCTGGAGATGGAGGCCACAGAGGTCACGGTCATCACCATGTTGCCGGTTGTGGTAGAGGAGGAGGTCATGGAGGTCACGGCCATCACCACGTTGCTGGAGGCGGCGATTGTGGTGGTGGTGGTGGCGGTNTGCGTTCTTTCCATTTTCTATATTTCAAATTGTCTCCACAAACAACAAATAAAACTGATTTTCAGAATCCGGTAACTGTTGGTACCCCTAAAAAGGAACCACAACAGTTTGGCGCCGTCTGTGGGGACGATTTGTGGATTTACCCATTGAGGTCTCTATCTCGACGAGGATCACGCAGGTGACAGATCTCGCAATCGGTAACGAATCCTCAACAAATAAGGGCATATGCTTTTATTGGAACTATCTTCTCTCACACATGGATATGGGCTAGACTTGGACGGCGGGGGTTTTGGACGGGTCTGGACTAGTGATATCTCTGACTAAGTCGAGAAAGTCTTAGAACTTACAAGAACTTAATTCCCCGCAAGAACTCGCTGGCCAAATCGAAAGTGTGAGAAATGTTGCTTTCCGAGGTATTCGTTACATCGACATGCTTAGAACAAGGAATATAAAGGAGAAACTCGTCTGAGAGGGAAATGAGGAGTCTAACTTGGGACTTATAAAAGAATCGGGGCTCCCAAAACCGTAGCCTATCTTTGGACTCATAGAAGAACAGGGGCTCTCCGACCAACAGACATCTATGGATCTGAAGGTTCGGGTTTTTCATGGTTGGCTTCCGTTCATAGTGGCCTTGCTATGACAAAACCTAAGGGGCTAGTGTTGACAACCCTTAAACCGGGTACCAAAGATATGTCCTTGTTGAGAATCATTAAACCCGGTAGCAACGAGGAGTCCTAAGCAATAATGATGATCGGTCCCGGAAAACAGCTTAGGGCGATCGGTCCCGGAAAACAGCATAGGCCGATCGGTCCAGGAAAACAGCTTAGGGCGATCGGTCCAGGCAAACAGCTTAGGGCCAACATACCGATCGGTCCAGACAGTTTGCTTAGGGCCAAACAGACCCGATCGGTCCAGACAGTTTGCTTAGGGCAGTAGACCGATCGGTCAAGACAGACTGCTCAAGGCAGCAGACCGATCGGTCCTGACAGACTGCGTAGGCCCCAGCAGACTACATAGGCCCTGACAGACTGGATGTGGGCCCATCAGCATGCCTTCAATGCTTGAGGCTCAACCACGCTTTACAGCATGCAGAAACAACATTGTCAGAGGCGCTGATATGACATTAATTACACGCGTTTCTCACTCTTTAAATACAGAGCTAAAAGATAAGCTCAGGAGGACCCTGGGGGAGGCCAATTTCGAAGAATACGAGCCGCTGTAATTTCATTTCCGCTTCTCTTTTTCCTTTTGTATATTTCATTGATTTATTAATGAATTTGCCGTGGTGGTTCTCCTCTCGGCAACATGGTTTTTTTCCCTTTTCTTAAGGGGTTTTTACACGCTAAAATCGTCTGCGTTCTTTCCATTTTCTATATTTCAAGTTGTCTCCACAAACAACAAATAAAATCGATTTTCAGAATCCGATAACTGTTGTTACCCCCTAAAAAGGAACCACAACAATCGCTATTTGTCAAACATTGTTTCAAACGTACCCATTATCTACTAAAGTTGCCGCTGTTTGTTGTCTTTCACCGTTACCGTTAACGTTACGTTTCTAAAGCATTCCATCTTTTGGCTTCACACGTGTCAAGTTGTAATTTGATTATGAGTTTTACTTTAGAATTAAATATACAATTATGGCTAAAAATTGAAAATCAGATCTCTTTTAATCCGAATCCGTACAAAATCCGATCTAATTATTTTAACAGTACAGAACTTCGTTCTAGCACGGATAGGGGTGGGCATAAATCGATTCAACCGTTGAACCAACCCAAATAGTACAAACAGATCAATTCGTGGATCGATTCATGGAAAATAATAAACGCGTTAGATTGTAAAAATTAACTCATCAACTCGTACGAGTCAACGAGTTGATATAGACCACATATTATATATATATATATATTTTAATTTTAAAATTAATAATGATATTATTTTTAATTTATATTTAATATTTTTTCAACACATCGACGGATTAAGTTGAACTTCTAACCCACCGGATCAACCCGTTGATGGGTCAAAAATGTTTACCAACATGTACAGGTTGACGGGTTCAACACGAAATCTATTGAGTCGGATCCGTGCCCACCCGATAATAAAACTCTATTCATTTTTATCATGTACACTATTTAATTACTACATTTACATTACAAAAACAAATACAATTAATGAAATTGCTATTGGAGACTTCACAAAGTCAATGTTTAAGAGGCGTGTGACGCGTTAATAAACCCAATCTGTCGTCATTTGATTTCCGATGTGGGATGAGATTAATTGGATAATTGCATTTACTTGTATTCTTTTTATTCATTACAAAAAAATTCGGTTGACCAATCATAGTTATGTAAGAATGTTGAGAAGTTTAAGCAAGTTCATAAACTACAAATACGACTTTCTCTATCGTTCCTTGTGTGATTCAGTTAATCCAAATTTCGTTTTACATATATATATAGCTCATTTTAGGAGTTATATATATATGATTTGTTCAAATCTTTTAAATATGTAGTTTCATTTACATAATCTCGTTCGTTCACGCTCTCCCAACGTAATTTCGATCATACTCTATAATTCCAATAATGTACACACTTTTTATGTAATGTTGAAAATCTAAATGTTTTAAAAATCAATGCTAGTCTATATATAAGATGAGCAAAGTACTCTAATATGTAAAACTATTTTATATAATTATAAATTAATAAACGAATAATTAATTTTGTATGCATATATTATGTGGGTTATGGACATATATATGTAAAACTATTACCAATCTCATTTAAAATGTTTAATAATTTTACAACCATCAAAATCTATTACTCATTTAAATACAAAATCTCTAAATATGAAGAATTAAAATAGAGGGAATAATAAAAATTGTCATCCCTTCATATTTCTCCTAAAGTTGCCGCTATTTGTTGTCTTTCACCATGTTTTCATACCGGACGGTATCGGTATTTCCACCGGTACCGTTCGGTATCGGGTTTTCGGGTCGGAGCCTGAATTTTTCGGGTTGACTCGAAAAAAATAAAATAATTATTTTTTTAAAAAAATTATATCGGTATACCGGTCATACTGGTCCGGACCGAAACGGTACGCCGGATCGGTATAAAAACATTGGTCTTTCACGGTTACCGTTAACGTTACGTTTCTAAAGCTTCCATCGTTTGGCTTCACACTTGTCAAGTTGTAAATTGATTATGAGTTGTACTTTAGAATTAAATATAACATTATAGATATAGCTAAAAATTGAAAAATCAGATCTCTTTTGATAGATTATCTCACCCGTACAAAATTCGATATAATTATTTCATTGGATCGGTATATCGGATACGTTTCGAGTATACCGGATATGTATAGGATCCATATCGAAATATTAAAATAAATTAAATTATAAAATATTCATTTTTTGTTTTTAATATAAAATCCGATCGAACCCGGAAAAACCCGACCCGAAAAACCCGTATCAACCGATACGCTCGAAATTTCAGGTATACCGAAAATTTAAAACAATGCAGACTACAGAACTTCGTTCTAGCACGGATTAAAATTGCCCACTATAAATCTCTCTATTCATTTTTCTCATGTACACTATTTAATTACTACATTTACATTACAAAAATAAATATAATTAATGAAATTTCTATTGGAGGCTTCACAAAGTCAAAGTTTAAGAGGCGTGTTACGCGTTAATAAACCCAATCTGTCGTCATTTGATTTCCGATGTGGGATGAGATTAATTGGATAATTGCATTTACTTGTATTCTTTATTATTCATTCTCATTGACAAAAAAATTTTGGTTGACCTAATCATAGTTATGTAAATTGAGAAGAAGTTTAAGCAACTTCATAAACTAAAAATATGACTTTCTGTGGTGTTCCTTGTGTGAATCATTTAATCCAAATTTCGTTTTACGTAAAATGTTTTGTTGTTTCAGTAAACAGAGGAACAAATCTCAGAAGAATATTAAGGCAAAAGATGGAAACATAGAGGTTTTAACAAGCCCAAGTGTGTCTGAACCTCAGGACAAGAAGAACAAGAAGAGACCTGAGTATGCTGGTCAAGGAAGTGGTGGCTGTGGCGGCATTAGCGGTGGCCGTGGGGGTGGTGGCGGTGGGGGCNGGCTCCGGTGGAGGAGGTGGTGGTTGTGGCGGTGAGGGTGCTGGCGGCGGTTGTGGCGGTGGCGGTGGGAGTTATTGAAAGTGGGCATATTTGTGATACATTGTGAAGGTGATATATTATATTTTTAAATAATACTTTTTTTGTATTTTCATTTAATATGGAAATTAATAATATATGATAATTTAATTGATATTTTAGTGTGAATTTGAGAAAGTAATAATATTTTTTCATATACATATATATATGGTTTAGTTTTGGAAGATTAATCCAAGACTACACACTACACTCTTTTTAGGTAATTTGTAAATCTCAATATTTTAAAAATCAATGTTAATCTATATAGGATGAAAGTATATCTGATTTGATTTGAATTGTTCTTAAGTTAAACGTCATTACAATATGTCATAAGCATTTATCATTTTGCAGATCAAATATATTTTATAGTATTGTTTTCATATTTATTATATTTAATATTAATTCATGTTGATTTGTGTAAAGATTTGATCCGGAAACAACATGACATGCGGTGTTATTGCCGGGAAAAATTGACAAAAATAAATTATAAACTCGTTTAATGAGTAAGGATCTAATGAAAAATCTCATAAAAAGTTAAATGAAAACAAATAAGAAAAACATGGATGAAAAACAAATAAAAAGTTACACAAAACTTCGACGTGTGTTACGCGTTAATAAACCCAATCCTTTTTCTCTTAATTTCCGATGTGGGATGAGATTAGTATTTACTCTTATTCTTTATTATTAATTGTCATTTAAGAAATTTTAAAGAAAACGAGTAAAATCTTTGACCAAATCATAGAGTTATTTAACACTAACGTGATTTATAAGAACTTTAAACAAGTTCACAAAAACTACTTCCTCAATTTCCACTACTTCATGAATCAATTAATCCAAACTGGTGTTAGGGGTAGGTATGGGTCAGCCAACCCGTTGGGCTGACCCAACCTGTACAAACGGATCAATCCTTTGGCTAGTCCTCTAAATATTATTATACGGGTTGGACCGTAATTTTTAATCCATCAATCCGTACGGGTTGACGGGTTGAAATGGGTCAATTTTGATTTTTTTTTTAAAAAATTTTAATGTTAAAATTGAAGGTTTTTTAATATTAGGGTTTAGGTTATTTGAACCCGTCAACGGGTTGGGCTGCACTTTCAACCCGTCAGGTCAACCCATTGACGGGTCAAGAGAAATTCTCAACCCGTTGGGCCGGACCCGTGCCCACCCTTACTGGTTTTATGTAAAATGTTTTGATGTTTAAAAAAGCCGAGGACCCACTCAAAGAACAATAATAAGGCAAAGGATGGAAACATGGAGGTATTAACAAGCTCGGGTGTGCCTAAAATTAAGCACGATAAGGACAATACGAGACGTGGGTATGATAGATAAGGATTTTTCGGTAGATCTGACAGTGGAAGATTTTCCGGTGGAAACCAAAGCGGTGTTGTCGGAGATGGAGGGCATGGATGTCATGGTCATCACGGTGGTGGTGGTTGTGGTGGATGTGGTGGCTCTGGTGGAGGAGGTGGTGGTTGTAGCGGTGGAGGTGGAGGCTGAGGCTGTAATTGATCTTACATGGTAATATATTATGTTTTAAAATCAATAATGTTTTGTATTGTTAAATTAGGGAGATAACATAATTAATACTATATAAATTTATGTATGAAATAATAGTACTTTTTTATTATAGTATACTATACTTGCTCATTTTTGTTCATCATGTTTCTTTGTGTTATTTCATCGAACACCTTATATTTTGATAAATACGAAAAGATCAGTGTTATTTTGAGAGAAATAATACATGAGAGTTAGTGAATAAACTCTCTAAAAAACTATCATTATAATTAAATCATATATCGAATTAAAAGATATTGAACTAGAGTTTAATAAACAAGGCTTTGGAGTAAAAGGGAGATATTTTTCTTATTTATCTCAGTTTTTTATTATAATGAAGTTCAAATAATACAATAAGTTCGCATAAATTAGCTATTGAATGTGGGAGCAATTGAATACAAGTGACGTTAAAAGACATGATGAAATCTCTCAAGTCGCAACCAAGATTAATTCTCACAATAAATTTGTTTCTCCATACGACAAATTGTGCAAATTCATAGCGAGTCTTGTCCAATTCATCAAGGTTTTCTCTTTTAGTGTAAATTCGTTGCGATTTTTTTAGTCTAAATTCCTCACGATTTTTAGTCTAAGGCAAATTCGTCGCAATTAAGAAATGGAGTTCAAATTCCTCACAACTCATGTATAATTTGTCGATACTTAATGCATTTTATCCGGACTTGTACTCAAAATCTGAACCATTTTCTTTCCCAGGACTGAGTATTTATAGAAAAACAAAGTTTATTACTCACAACACAATCTCATAGACCACTTAACCCCTTGCTCCTAAATACATTCGAACATCTCGGATTGTATCCCGATCGCTTTAGTCCTACCAAACTTCGAAAATACATCTAATACCACATAAGCTTTGTAATATCTACAAAACTCAAAATATCTTATGAAGTGTGTGTGCATTGGGATATGCAAATTACAAAAATATCCTCAAATATTAACATTATACTCGCTGATATTTATAATAAAGTTGCCGCTGTTGACATTTTGTATACCGTTTCTAAAGAATTACATCTTTTGGCTTCACACGTGTCAAGTTGTGATTTGATTATGAGTATTAGTTTATAATTACATTAATTAAATTAAATATCTACAAGACTATAACTTAGTCTTATCTTATATACCGCTAATGAATGAACCCACAAAAATTTAGACAAATGACGTCGAGGGACTATACGATGTCGTACATCTCCCGATACTGTCACTCAGGAACGCCATGAATCTCGACGTAGTTTCACTTGCTCTATTAATAATATTATTAATTTTTCATAATAATATTATTAATTTGTATATTTTATTAAATAAATTAAAATCTAAAAATCTAAAAATATTTAAACTTGATGTGAACACACGGTCTTGGGTTAACTCAGTACTGGTATAGAAAAATCGTATTTAGATTTTTTAATATTACATATTTGAATGATTTATTAATAACCTTTTAAAATTTTAAAAAACACATTTTTCATGTTAACATTTCATTAAATATATTTTACAATATTGCTCTTTTTTTCTAATTAAATAACACCTCTTGGCAATGAACATAAAAACTACAAAATGTTGAAGTGGAAAATGATTGGAGGCCATCACATAGTCAAAAGTTCTATATCCCACATCGATTGTGGAAATATAAATAATATAGTTTATAAGAGAAGTGATATCATAAGTAATTGGTTTGATCCAAGTTTTTTCAATGCGATTCACTTCTCTTATGGATTGAGCTACATCGATACTCTCTCGGTCTATTGAATCTTGAATTACTATATGGTATCAAAGCTGCAGGGCGGGTTTCGGACTGGTATGTATCGATTTAGACAAAAAAAACTTTGGTAAAAAAACATATCGAGCTTAAGCGACAAAAAATAGATCAACCTTTGATTCGAGCACTACATAGTATATTGAAGAAAGAATGAATCGGACCAATGTCAGCTCTTCACTATTAATCATTTCATTGTCATTGACTAAGATCTTTCAAAGGACAATAATATGTTTGTGTTGGAAGAAAACCTTCCTTATCCGATCAGAGTCGATCTGGATTCAATCTTCGATCAAGAGATAGATAATTTCAGCGTCTTTCTCTTGTAAGATAACTTGTCTTTAATTTGGATGATAAGCCCTTGATTTTTACGAGGAAACCGGAGTAAACCCGGAGAAAAACCTCGGGATCGATTCTCGATCCAATTCACTAACCCTTTTAGTTTGTTACAACGCTACACAGGCGCAATTACAGGTGCAGAAAAGGAAAAGGATGATCTCCTTCTTCTCAGTTTACTTCTGGATGCCTGGGTTATCTTCCCCAGCGCTCCTCAAACACTTCTGCCTTTTCGCCCTCACTTTAGTCGATTCGCAATCCAATCTGATTCGCGATTCTCGTCTACGTTTTTCAACTGACTCTTTCCTGCTCTCAGAGTCTGGTATTTATCTTTATTTTGAGTCCTGTGCGGTTACATAATTGTAACCGCCCATTGGTAACTTCCAGTCTGGACAGCTCTCTGCTTGTCCAGCTCAGCTTCGGTCCTTCGGTCCAGCGTGCCCGCTCTTTATTGGCTTTGGCATCCTTCGGTCCTCAGTCCTTGAGCCCGCTCGGTAATCATCGGTCCTCGCTCGGTCCCGATTCTGCATGTCTGCTTTTCGGGTATTCTCTTTCGGTCCAGATCCTTCGGGCCTTTCTTTTCCTCAGCCATATGCTTCGGGGCAACCTTCGGACCCGGTCCTGAACTTGTACTTTTGTTTTCTCCGGATATAGGCCATTGCACGTGCCTATTCCTAGTTCCACTCCTTCGTTGGTCCAGACTGCAACCCAACAGTTTGACCTAATACAACTAATTTAACATACTAAAAGTCATATAGATGAAGGTTAAGCAAGTTCAAAGAAACTCCTTCCTCAATTTCTAGTACAAATACGACTTTTTAGTTCTCCATGTGTGAAACAAAGTTGTTTTATGTAAAATGTTTTGTTGTTTGAAGAAACAGAGCAACCACTCTAAGAAGAATAATAAGACAAAGGATGGAAACATGGAGGTATTAACAACCACAGGTGTGCCTAGAACAAAACACAAGAAGAATAAGAAGAGACGTGAGTATGAAGGTGAAGCTGGTGGAGGAGATTTCGGTGGGTATGATGGTGGAGCTGGTGGAGGAGATTCCGGTGGGTATGACGGTGGAGGAGATTCCGGTGGAAACCAGGGAGGTGCTATTGTAGATGGAGGCCATGGGGGTCATGGTCATCACCATCATCACCATCATCACCATGGTGTCGGTTTTGGTGGAGGCGGAGGCCATGAGGGTCACGGTCATCACCATGGTGTCGGTTTTGGTGGAGGGGGAGGTGGAGGTCATGAGGGTCACGGTCATCACCATGGTGCCGGTTTTGGTGGAGGCGGNAAAAGGATGATCTCCTTCTTCTCAGTTTACTTCTGGATGCCTGGGTTATCTTCCCCAGCGCTCCTCAAACACTTCTGCCTTTTCGCCCTCACTTTAGTCGATTCGCAATCCAATCTGATTCGCGATTCTCGTCTACGTTTTTCAACTAACTCTTTCCTGCTCTCAGAGTCTGGTATTTATCTTTATTTTGAGTCCTGTGCGGTTACATAATTGTAACCGCCCATTGGTAACTTCCAGTCTGGACAGCTCTCTGCTTGTCCAGCTCAGCTTCGGTCCTTCGGTCCCGCGTGCCCGCTCTTTATCGGCTTTGGCATCCTTCGGTCCTCAGTCCTTGAGCCCGCTCGGTAATCATCGGTCCTCGCTCGGTCCCGATTCTGCATGTCTGCTTTTCGGGTATTCTCTTTCGGTCCAGATCCTTCGGGCCTTTCTTTTCCTCAGCCATATGCTTCGGGGCAACCTTCGGACCCGGTCCTGAACTTGTACTTTTGTTTTCTCCGGATATAGGCCATTGCACGTGCCTATTCCTAGTTCCACTCCTTCGTTGGTCCAGACTGCAACCCAACAATCTTCCCTTCAGTCTGTGCGCCGACGATGGAGATTTTGTCCTGTCCCTCCTAGATCTGTTCGAGAACTTGAACTAATCGGGGTTTTTCCTTTAGCTCCCAGTCTGAACAAGTATATGCTTGCCCAGCTCAGTCTTGACTTCATACTGCCCATCCTGCAAAAATGAAAAAACAACACAGAGAATGAGAGGAAGAGTTAGTTCGTTCAACCTTGCTGTCCCTCAAAGATAAGCTTCCAGCCTTCGATCCATTTTCTTCTTCTTTCTCTTAACTTGTTTCCCCTCAGGTGTCGCAGCGTTGAAATCACTCTTCTGCCCTAGATCTGCTCAGGAGTGAGCAGACCAGCGCCTTCAGCACAGGTCTTCACCTTGTTTCCAGGTATACTTTTCGTTAGCATATCTGCGATGTTCTCAGTTGTGTGGACTTTGTTGAGTATGAACTCTTTTGTTTTTACTGCTTCCCTTATCCAGTGTGCCCTTAGGTCTATGTGTTTCGTCCGATTATGAAACATAGAGTTTCTACTGAGTTCAATCGCACTCTGGCTGTCGCATAATAGTTCTGACTCCGAGCAACTGAGTCTTAGTTCCTTAGTTATCCTGATAATCCATATTACCTCTTTAGCTGTTTCTGTAAGTGCTATATACTCGGCTTCGGTCGAAGATAGCGCCACGGTCTTTTGTAATCTGGACTGCCAGGAGACTGCAGCGTTAGCCATACACACAATATAGCATGTCGTCGACCTTCTAGTATCGGGATCTCCTGCTAGGTCTGAGTCCGAAAAGGCTCTTATTTCCATTTTTCCTTGACTTCCTTTGAACCTTAGAGTTAAGTCTACGGTCCCAGCTAGGTATCTCAGCAGCCACTTCACTCCCTCCCAATGTTGCCTGCCTGGATTTGCCATAAATCTACTTAGGAGTCCAATAGAGTGGGATATATCCGGTCTTGTTGATATCATCAAATACATGATTGATCCAACAGCCGAGGCATAGGGAATTCTTTCCATTTCATTTTGCTCTGCTTCGGTTGTAGGACTCTGCTCTTTTGATAGGGTGAATTGGCTAGATAAGGGTGTGGTTACAGCCTTAGCTCCCTCCATGTTGAATTTCTTCAGTATCCTTTCAACATAACTTGCTTGTGATACTGATAGGAGCCTGTTCTCTCTGTCTCTAGTAATGTTGATCCCTAGAATTCTTTTTGCTGACCCGAGGTCCTTCATTTCAAAAGTAGCAGCTAGCCTTCCCTTTAAGCTTTGAATTGATTCTCTTGTGGTCCCTGCAATTAGAAGATCATCTACATATAGTAGGAGTATGATAAATTTACCGTCTCCTTCATCCCTAAAATAAGCGCAGTGGTCACTTTCTGTCTTTATGAATCTTTCTGTGGTCATAAANTGGCGGTGGAGGTTCTTGAAAGAGTTTTCATGTTTGTAAAATAAAATATACTTTTTTAATCATAATGTTTTGTATTGTTATTCAGTATATATAATACAAGCTTGAATGTCATTTGAAAAAGATTTTATATGGTTTAAAGAAAGCTCCACGTGTAATATAATGATCTGATTCTTTTGATTATATTATTATTGTAAGTGTTTTCCTTAGTCCCAAGAAATAAGTCCAATAAGGACAAAGAGCAACATGAACAATCAATGCATCAAGTCATAATTCACATCCAAAACGTAAGTCATGATCACATATGAGAAAACGATTTTATTAACACTTGATCAAGTACAATATACAATTGATTCAACACATCAACTATAACCCTCAATAACGAGATGAACAAGAGAGAGGATCCAATCCGATTTTTCTATTTTTATCGCCTTAATCATATCATACTTTTTCCACTTATATATATTCTCTATTGATCATTCTTTTATAATGAATCTCCCACTAAGCAACTCTTTGATCTTGTTGGAGAGTAATTGAATTGTATCTTCTTCTCATGTTCCCTACTTGCACACTAAGATGAAAAATTCTTCTTGGGGCCTCGTAATTTGACATGAGATGGACAATTATAAAGCTAAAACTGATGCAAACAGTGTTCTTGTCGTTTCTATCGGGGACCGAACTAACAAAAGTTGAGCATTCTAAGTCATCGCCTCACAAGTATTAAGAAATTGGAAAAAAATTCTTCTAGATATTGGCTCGATTCATCAAATCCACCGATCTGATAAGACATACACTTCCATTTTTACATAGAAAAATTAATTCTTTATAATGATTGATACTCGTTAGTGATAAAACCTACGATATAGTTAATATTTAATAATAAAAATAATAAATATTAATTAATATATGTGATTTATTTGAAGTATCTAAATTTATGTGATAAAAACATTTTGGTGGTAAATAATTGTGATATTTGTCTGTATTCTCCCTTAATTTTATGTATGTAATAATATATATGAAATAAAAGTACTTTTTGTATTATAGTATATTTTTGTTCTTATCATTTAATTGAGCACCTTATGTTTTGAAAAATTAAATTTTTTTTGAGTAAACTATGAAATATCATCATATTTTCAATCATCTAGAAGTGTAATAAGTACAAGCAAATTAAATTATCCATTGAAGGTGCGAGTAACTTAATATGCCATAATATTAAAAACATGATGAAATATCCAAATTCGCAACCAATATTAATTTTCACTATGAATTTGTTCTTATTGGATTCGAAGGTTGGAAATACGAAGTCCAACTCCCAGAACCTTAGGAACACGTAACTTTACCTGATGTCGAAGCGGCCATCAGGAAGGCGGTCTTCAAGGGTGATGGTAACCCTTGCACTTCTGAAATTAGGAAAGAAGAGAATCGTAAGGCTGTCAGCACAGCGGAACGGAAGTACAGGTTTTCACCTTCTGAATTCCCTGAAGAATGACTTCATATATATAGAAAGTCTCAGGGGCATAATGGTAATTTCCACTGTTATAACATAATGCTGAATTAGAGCATCTCTTCTATTAAGCTAATCTCATCGAAATAACCGAGTAAAAGGTGGGACCGACCCGTAAACTTTCGAGTCTCCTTTCAGTCCATCAAGGTCCGGAAACTCGGGCTTTTGAGTTATAATGAATGTAGGCCTAGAACGCATTCAAGATGGCCAGACATACGGGATGGATCTCGTCAGATCCAACAGTTCTCCCACTTGGCCGAAGGAATGCACATTCATGCGAAGAGCTCTGTTCATCAGCAGCACTGGACTGAATTGAGGCCGAAGACTATAAGATCAGCTAGATAGCTCGTTCCCCAATTACGCATTCAATACTACCAACAACAATAGCCAAATAACTCAATTACATGATGACAATACGAAGGTCATCATGGTGGTCCTTAGAAGGTTTGTTTTCGAAGGCTTGCACATAATACGCGTAGTTGCAAGCAACAAACAGTTTATTAACGAAGTTATCCAAAACATAAGGGATGAATAAAACATAAGTGATCAAGANAGAAATTTGAGTTTAAGATATCGTGATGTGATTTCTTCATCGGTTTTGTTAGACTTCACTTTATTAAGCTAAGTTTATAAAGCTTTCTTTCATGGCTTTAACAGTTAGAATTTGTTGACAGAGATTCAGGAAGATTGATTCAGAGAAATGGGAATTCGCAAATGAAGGTTTTCAGCAAGGAAAGAAGCATTTGCTTAAACATATAAAGAGAAGGAAACACAATCCCCATATTATGACTCCATCAAAATATGATTCCTGCAAATATGGAAATGAAGCAAAGCTAGAGAAATTGAGAATGGATCGGGCTACTCTACAAAAAGAAGTATTGAAACTGAAGCAACATCAAGAAACAATGCATCAAAACTTGACTGGTCTTGCAAATCATCTCCATGACACAGAAATGAAACAAAAGAATATGCTTTTGTTCGTCATCAAGTCCTTGAACAATCCTCTGTATTCACAACAGATAAAGCCAAAGAAAATTGGAGTACAAGCCATGGATGATGCAGGTATGTGTAAGAAGAGAAGATTAGAAGGAGTTTATGATCTGAATTCTGAAATTCTTACAAACTTTATTCATTTTGATGAGCAGAAAACTGAGAATTTGTCTGAGATTACTAGTTTAGATTCATGCCCTGAGAATTTTGTTTTGTGGGAGAAACTTATGGAAGATGGGATGATATTTGATGAAGGTACAGTAACAAATGAGGTAAATTATACGTTCAGTGAATTTCCTTGTGGGTTTAGATTGAATCAATTCTAAATTGGTTTCATACCCTTTTTGGATTATTTTGTGGAAAACAATAATCTTTTCATTTTTTTTTGTTTTTGATGAAGACATGTCTAAACTTGATGAAGCCATATGAACTAATTTTACGAGTGTGCAAAAGAATAGGGTGATTTGAATATCCGAGATAACTGAACTGTAACCGAATCGATTTTTCGAATATCCAAATTGGAATTATTTAATTCGATCGGATCGAATACGGCGCTTCATATCGAATACTATTTTTAAAATTCATGAATAGAGGTGCCAATCATGCGGGTTAAAAATAAATAAAATATCATTATTTTTTTTTAAAAAAGCTAAAATAATTTGATAATATTACCAATCATTATTAAATACTAAAGTTACCTTAGAAAATCACAAACACGGATTCCTCAATAACATTAATTAATTGAGAATTCTTAATCATAAAATCATAGAAAATGCATTAATGTATTCATTTACTCCGCAATAACATTAATTGAGAATTCCTAGGCCTTTGTACCATCACTAACAAATTTGAAAAAAAATCACTAAGTAATAATACATTTAAATACACGCATATATATATATATATTACACGAACCATCATTAGAAAATATAGAATCTTTGTAACATACTAAACCTATCATATTTCATGGAAGTACGATATTTATCAATAATTCTCCTACGAATACTAAATACAGACTTTGATGCAATGGTACAAATAAGTATAACCAAATTTTACATGTAATTCGAGTTAGAGTAAGATATATTACATTATAATTTTACCAAAAAAATCATATCAATCTTTGTTGATATTGATATCTTTGGTTCATCAAAATAAAGCTCCAACACACATTAGTGGGATTATCATGTAATAGAACAATAAATTAATTGTGTTCATAATATTGGATTCGAAGGTTGGAATACGAAGTCCAACTTCCAGAACCTTAGGAACATGTAATTTTACCTGACGTCGAAGCGGCCATTAGGACGGCGGTCTTCACCTCTTTCGCTCAGTCAAGGGTGATGGTAACCCGTACACTTATGAGATTAGGAAAGAAGAGAATCGTAAGGCCGTCAGCACAGCGGAACGGAAGTACAGGTTTTCACCTTCTGAATTCCCTAAAGAAGGACTTCATATATATAGAAAGTCTCAAGGGCATAATGGTGATTTCCACTGTTATAACATAATACTGAATTAGGGCATCTCTTCTATTAAGCTAATCTCATCGAAATAACCGAGTAAGAGGTGGGATCGGCCTGTAAACTTTCGAGTCTCCTTTCCGTCCATCAAGGTCCGGAAACTCGGGCTTTTGAGTTATAATGAATGTAGGTCCATAACACATTCAAGATGGCCAAACATACGGGATGGATCTCGTCAGATCCAACAGTTCTCCCACTTGGCCGAAGGAATGCACATTCATGCGAAGAGCTCTGTTCATCAGCAGCACTGGACTGAAGACTATAAGATTAGCTAGATAGCTCGTTCCCCAATTATGCATTCAATACTACCAACAACAATAGCCAAATAACTCAATTACATGATGACAATACGAAGGTCATCATGGTGGTCCTCAGAAGGTTTGTTATCGAAGGCTTGCACAGAATACGCGTAGTTGCAAGCAACAAACATTTTATTAACGAAGTTATCCAAAACATAATGGATGAATAAAACATAAGTGATCAAGAGTATACAAAAGACGAAGGATCCAAGCCAGGAAGGAGTCCCATATTATGCACGTGCAGTGTAAACAGACTAGGACTCAGGGCTTTTGTATGTGGATCAGCCAACATAGCACGAGAACTTAGGTGCTCTAACGTAATGTGTTCTTTCTGAACTCTCTCTTTTAGAACAAGATACTTCAGGTCAATGTGCTTTTTAGCACTAAGCGACTTATTGTTTCGAGAGAATAACACTGCAACTTGATTATCACAGAAGATCATTAGGGGTTTCGAAATTGAGCTCACAAGATTAAGCCCCATAAGAAAATTCTTAATCCACAAAGCATGACAGGAGGCCTCGTGGCATACTACAAATTCTGCTTCCATAGTGGATGAAGCAGTAAGTGACTGTTTTGTGCTGTTCCAAGTAATCGGAGCACCACACATCATAAACAAATATCCAGTGGTGGATTTCCGTGTGTCTACGCACCCCATGAAATCAGCGTCAGCGTAGCCCACAACATCAAGTGAGTCTGACTTCTTATAAACAAGCATGTAATCTTTAGTCCCCTGTAAGTAGCGTAGAACTTTCTTTGCACATTTCCAATGAGTCATACCAGGGTTAATCTGATAACGACCCAACATGCCGACAGAAAACGCTATATCAGGACGCGTACAAGTCTAAGCATACATAAGGCTTCCAACGGCAGAAGCATATGGAATAGATTCCATCTCAGATAGCGCCTGGGGAGTTTGAGGACACTGATGAAGGCTGTACTTTTCACCCTTATAGATCGGTGCAGCTGTGGAAGCACAATTCTCAATGTTGAATCGCTTTAGTATTTTAACAATATAGCCTTTCTGACGCAATCCCAGCATACTACGAGATCTATCTCGGTGAATCTCAATGCCTAGAACGTAAGAGGCAACACCGAGATCTTTCATGTCAAATCTCAGGGATAGAAGTGATTTGGTTTGATGCAAAATGCCCAAATCATTGCAAGCTAATAAAATATCATCAAGATACAGAAGGAGAATGACGAATTTTCTTCCGCAGACTTTCATGAAGACACATTGATCTACAAGATTTTCGGTGAAACCAGACTCTGTAATAACTTCCACAAACTTTAGATACCATTGTAGAGATGCTTGCTTCAGACCGTAAATTGATTTCTTCAGGAGACAAACCATATTCTCCTCACCCTCAGCCACAAAGCCTTCTGGCTGAGTCATAAAGACGGTCTCAGGCAAATCACCATTCAGAAATGCAGTTTTAACGTCCATCTGGTGAAGATCTAAATGGTAATGAGCAACCAAAGCCATGATTATTCGTAAGGAATCTTTTGTTGACACAGGAGAGAAATTTTCGGTATAATCAATACCTTCTTTTTGAGTGAATCCCTTAGCAACCAACCGGGCCTTGTACCATTCGATATTGCCATTAGAATCCAGTTTGGTTCGAAAAACCCATTTACATCCAACTGGTCTACATCCCTCCGGCAAATCAACAAGGTCCCAGACTCCGTTTTTCATCATGGAGTCAAGCTCATCCTTCATGGCAGCAAGCCACTGAGCTGATTTTGTACTAGTAACGGCTGTGAAATACGTCAGGAGATCATTGTCATCATAAGATTCGACATCATGGATATAAACATAATCACCAAATAATGTTGATTTCCTCACTCTCTTAGAGCGGCGCAATAAAGAAGGCTCAGAATCCGCTAGTGAGTCATTAGTGCGGTTTACGCTAGCTGGTTCGGATATCTCGGTGCCTCCAACTGATTGAGAAATCATAGACACAGTAGGCAATAAGGGAACATTATCATCATTAGGTTCCGCCTCGAGATCAATAGTCCGAGATGTACCAGAACCGCAAGTATCAACATTTTCTAAGAAAATCGCATTTCTTGTCTCGACAATTCGAAGAGTATATGAAGTACAATAGAAGCGATATCCCTTAGAACGTTCAAGATATCCAACGAAATAGCAACTAATCGTTCTTGAATCAAGTTTCTTTAACTCAGGGTTGAATATTTTGGCTTCCACATGACAGCCCAAATGCGCATGTACCCCAAAGACGGTCTTCGTTCTGTCCAAATTTCATAAGGTGTCTTGGAGACAGCTTTGGATAGGACCCGATTAAGTATATGCGCTGCTGTCTTTAAAGCCTCAATCCAGAGATAATCTGGTAAGGGAGTTCGGCATATCATACTTCGTACCATATCCAGAAGGGTACGATTCCGACGCTCAGCAACACCATTCTGTTGAGCTAAGCCAGGCATGGAAACCTGGTGAATAATGTCACACTCCTGCATAAATAAGGCAAAAGCACCCGGATGATAGCCAGAATTGGAGAATCGACCATAATATTCCCCGTCTCTATCTGATCTGATGACCTTGATTTTACAACCAAGTTGGTTCTCGACTTCAGCTTTGTAAATTTAAAAGCCTCGAGAGCCGTAGATCGCTCCTTAAGCAGATAGACATACCCATAGCGTGAATGATTATCAATAAATGTAAGATAATATATGTGTCCGAAAATACCGGGGGTAAGAGGATCACTGATGTCAGTATGAATCAGTTCTAAGAGCCCTTGACTCCGAATGGTAGTTTTCTTATGACCGGGAGCAAATTTCCCCTTTATAAAATCGATACATGTGGAAAAATCAGAGAAATCCAAAGGGTAAAGAATTTCTTCCCAAATGAGACGGTTCATTCTGTCTCTAGATATGTGGCCCAAACGTTCATGCCACAATCTTGAAGAATTCTCAACCGGCGATTTCATCACATTAGTCTGTAATACCAGTGCTTCTTGCTTAGATTATGCGATATTAGGTGAAGAAGATCGTAAATGTAATTTATAGAGACAATTCTCTAAAACACCAATGCCAACATTAGAACATAGGGAAATAGTGACTTGTCCATTTCCAAAACAAAACGAAAAACCTTCAGCGTCAAGACGAGAAATGGATACAAGATTTCTAGTGATACTGGGAACATAAGCAGTATCATGTAAATGCAAAATGAAGCCACTCTCTAGAACTAAGTAGAGAGTTCCAAGAGCTTCAACCGCATCACTACTTCCATTTCCTACTAATACACTACGTTGGCCTTTACTTAGCTTCCTCACGTCGCGGAATCCCTGCAAAGAATTAGCAATATGTATTGAAGCACCAGTATCAAGCCACCATGTATAAGAGGAAACATCAGTTAGTTGATCCCGATAAAAGACATAGTCCGATGTATTACCTTTCTTCTTCAACAATTCCTGAAACTTTGGGCAGTCTCTCTGAAAATGTTCCATTTGTTGACAAAATCGACACTTAAGGGGACGATGAGCTTTGGTGCCTGAAGAAGATGCCACATCAGAAGCTTTATCAAATTTAGGTTGCTTTTAAGACTTCTTCTTGCGAAAACCCTCAGAGATAACATTTGCACACTCCACAGAGTCGACAAGGTGTTCCTCCTCTTGTTCACACATATTCATTAGTTCGTTCAAATTCCACTTATCCTTCTGTGAATTATAGTTGATCTTAAAAGGATCAAACTTAGAAGGAAGTGAACGAAGTATGACATGAACAAGAAACCCTTCGGAGATCGCCATCTCCATGGTCTTCAGCTGTGCAGCCATGTCACTCATTTTCATAATGTGAGCCGAATGCCTTCATTACCATTATACTTCAGGGTAAACAGCTTCATCACAAGAGTTGTCGCAAAAACCTTTGAAGATGATTGGAATTGCTCCTCAACAGAAGCGAGGAATAGCTTCGCATTATCCTTTTCTGGCAAGCTTCCTCGAATATCGGGAGTTATAGAATTCTTCATCATCATAAGGGACAGCCGATTAGAACGCTCCCACCGATCATAAGAGGCAAAATATTCTGGTGAATCACCAACGGAAGGCCTCGGTGGTTGATCAACGCGTAAGGCATAGTCCAAATCCATAACACCCATAACAAGGAACAATTGTTCTTTCCATCTTCCAAAATTATTGCCCTTCAGTGGTTCAATCGAAGAGAGTTGGTTTAAAACAGCGGTTGACAAAGAAGAGTGTCAAACATGCAAAACAGCACAAAAAAAACAGTCATTAGTACTCTTGTTCATAAAATGAAGTGCACAAGTTAGCCGGAAGAAAACATAAGCTTCCGTATGAGAATAGAGCAAATTATAAGGCTTTAACAAAAGTTATTCTCATATATCAACATAAGCGAAATGAATCACCGTTGGGCAGAATCATTTCCTACTACTCAATAAACCGAGAAATTAATGAATTTCCGTTGGGCCAAACATCAACTCTCAATTTAAGGAATATACATAAGTGTTGGTTTGAATTCCTATTCTTAATTCAAACAATCTTCCGTTGGGCCGATTGTTAAATCAACAAATAAGACCAACAGAAATGTTATCAGTATCAAAACAGAAGTGATACTGCATAACACAATCAGCAATCAGCCTTGATGGCAAACAGGACGCCTAGAATGCCTAGAGGTCATTGGTTCGAGTCCTGTCACTACACAATATTTTGAAATACAAAATCTGGGCTTCGGAATGGACTCAACCCAAATGTAACTGGGCTTTCCGAATGGGCCGTAGCATAGATATGGACCATCAGACATTACATACAGAAGTGGACTTCCATAATGGGCCATTGGTTAGGGCCCACACATCAAGACTTGAACTTCCGAATGCGCTGGTCTTTCATAATGGGCTAATACGGAAGAACCCAAGATCCGATAGGCCCAGTCCAAAGTGATGTGTTTGAGGTCCAATAATAATGTCCGACATGTGTCCATATGTATAGATACGTGCCATAAGGCCACGTGTGAGAATAAAAATGCGTGACATTTGATATTCATGAAGATGATTTAAATGAATTTTGTAGATTTTGTGCATACTGTTATGGTCCCCTTTTAGGGGGTAACAACAGTCGTCCGGTTTGTTCCACAAACGAACTCGGTTCTGATTTATTTTAGATATGGATGACGATCAAAAGCTGGAAATAAAATAAGTGCACGACGATATATAGTGGAAACCCCTGGAATTGGGGTGAAAACCACTCGACTAAGAGCAGATTATGCTCTTAGCCTGTTCACTAATGGAATAACTCAGTCAATACAAGAGAGACTAATGAAAATGACAAGATAAAGAAAGCGATAAGAATTCCGTCAGGGTAACAGCCTGTTCTTCCGCGTCCAAAGGGTCCTGCTATTTCTGTCGTCTTGCCCTGCATTTATAGAGTTCATAGCGTGTGTAAATCACGCTCTGTAACCGCCTCTGACAGGTTTGTTAGAGATTGTTATCGCGGGATGTAAAACGAGGTCGGGACCGAGGCGTGGCCTATGTGATCGGGCCCGAAGTGTGGTAAACGTGGGAAGGCCCGAAGCGTGGTAAACGTGAGGTGTAACCGTTCTGTAACCGCTCGGACCGAACCCAGGTACCAGCTGGCATAAAACGCTTTATTTCGTTAAGGTCAGCTTCGGTCCTCTAGTTGAACATCGGGCCGCTCTTCCTTAGAGGTGTAAGTGGGTTGCAGGGATTCATTTTCGCCATTTGAATTGGCCCAATCGTTGCTGGGCCTTACCCATCACAAGGTACCCGGTCCTAGAGTTCTCATCACTAGCCCCTCGGACTTGATTGCCAATCGCAGAGGTGATACAAGGCCGATCACATGATGTTTGCACATTCATGAGAACAAGGGACCGTACCTGTAGGTAGNTAAGTGATCAAGAGTATACAAAAGACGAAGGATCCAAGCCAGGAAGGAGTCCCATATTATGCACGTGCAGTGTAAACAGACTAGGACTCAGGGCTTTCGTAAGTGGATCAGCCAACATAGCACGAGTACTTAGGTGCTCTAACGTAATGTGTTCTTTCTGAACTCTCTCTTTTAGAACAAGATACTTCAGGTCAATGTGCTTTTTAGCACTAAGCGACTTATTGTTCCGAGATAAGAACACTGCAGCCTGATTATCACAGAAGATCTTTAGGGTTTTCGAAATTGAGCTCACAAGATTAAGCCCCATAAGAAAATTTTTAATCCACAAAGCATGACAGGGGGCCTCGTGGTAGGCTACAAATTATGCTTCCATAGTGGATGAAGCAGTAAGTGACTGTTTTGTGCTGTTCCAAGTAATCGGAGCACCACATATCATAAACAAATATCCAGTGGTGGATTTCCGTGTGTCTACGCACCCCATGAAATCAGCGTCATCATAGCCCACAACATCAAGTGAGTTTGACTTCTTATAAACAAGCATGCAATCTTTAGTCCTCTGTAAGTAGCGTAGAACTTTCTTTGCACATTTCCAATGAGCCATACCAGGGTTAATCTGATAACGACCCAACATGCCTACAGAAACCGCTATATCCGGACGCGTTCAAGTCTGAGCATACATAAGGCTTCCAACGGCAAAAGCATATGGAATAGATTCCATCTCAAATACCGCATGGGGAGTTTGAGGACACTGATGAAGGATGTACTTTTCACCCTTATAGATCGGTGCAGCTGTGGAAGCACAATTCTCCATATTGAATCGCTTTAATATTTTATCAATATAGCCTTTCTGACGCAATCCCAGCATACTACGAGATCTATCTCGGTGAATCTCAATGCCTAAAACGTAAGAGGCAACACCGAGATCTTTCATGTCAAATCTCATGGATAGAAGTGATTTGGTATGATGCAAAATGCCCAAATCATTGCAGGCTAATAAAATATCATCAACATACAGAAGGAGAATGACGAATTTGCTTCCGCAGACTTTCATGAAGACACATTGATCTACAAGATTTTCAGTGAAACCAGACTCTGTAATAACTTCCACAAACTTTAGATACCATTGTCGAGATGCTTGCTTCAGACCGTAAAGTGATTTCTTCAGGAGACAATCCATATTCTCCTCACCCTCAGCCACAAAGCCTTCTGACTGAGTCATAAAGACGGTCTCAGACAAATCACCATTCAGAAATGCAGTTTTAACGTCCATCTGGTGAAGCTCTAAATCGTAATGAGCAACCAAAGCCATGATTATTCGTAAGGAATCTTTTGTTGACACAGGAGAGAAAGTTTCGGTATAATCAATACATTCTTTCTGAGTGAATTCTTTAGCAACCAACCGGGCCTTGTACCGTTCGATATTGTCATTAGAATCCAGTTTGGTTCGAAAAACCCATTTACATCCAATTGGTCTACATCCCTCCGGCAAATCAACAAGGTCCCAGACTTCGTTTTTCATTATGGAGTCAAGCTCACCCTTCATGGCAGCAAGCCACTGAGTTGATTTTGTACTAGTAACTGCTGCTAAATACGTCAGGGGATCACTGTCATCATAAGATTCGACATCATGGATATAAACATAATCACCAGATAATTTTGATTTCCTCACTCTCTTAGAGCGACGCAATAAAGAAGGCTCAGAATCCGCTAGTGAGTCATTAGTGCGGTTTACGCTAGCTGGTTCAGATATCTCGGTGCCTCCCACTGATTTAGAAATCATAGGCACATTAGGCAATAAGACAACATTATCATCATTAGGTTCCGCCTGGAGATCAATATTCCGAGATGTACCCGAACCGCAAGTATCAACATTTTCTAAGAAAACCGCATTTCTTGTCTCGACAATTCGAAGAGTATATGAAGGACAATAGAAGAGATATCCCTTAGAACGTTCAGGATATCCAACGAAATAGCAACTAATCGTTCTTGAATCAAGTTTCTTTAACTCAGGGTTGAATATTTTGGCTTCCGTAGGACAGCCCCAAATGCGCATGTACCCCAAAGACAGTCTTCGTCCTGTCCAAATCTCATAAGGTGTCTTGGAGGCAGTTTTGGATGGGACCCGATTAAGTATATGCGCTGCTGTCTTTAAAGCCCCAACCCAGAGATAATCTGGTAAGGGAGTTTGGCATATCATACTCCGTACCATATCCAGAAGGGTATGATTCCGACGCTCAGCAACACCATTCTGTTGAGCTAAGCCAGGCATGGAAACCTGGTGAATAATGTCACACTCCTGCAGAAATAAGGCAAAAGCACCCGGATGATGGCCAGAATCGGAGAATCGACCGTAATATTCCCCGTCTCTATATGATCTGATGACCTTGATTTTACAACCAAGTTGGTTCTCGACTTCAGCTTTGTAAACTTTAAAAGCCTCGAGAGCCGCAGATCGCTCCTTAAGCAGATAGACATACCCATAGTGTGAATGATCATCAATAAATGTAAGATAATATTTGTGTCCGAAAATACCGGGGGTAAGAGGACCACCGATGTCAGTATGAATCAGTTCTAAGAGCCCTTGACTCCGAATGACAGTTTTCTTATGACCGGGAGCAAATTTCCACTTTATACAATCGATACATGTGGCAAAATCAGATAAATCCAAAGGGTGAAGAATTTCTTCCCGAATGAGACGTTTCATTCTGTCTCTAGATATGTGGCCCAAACGTTCATGCCACAATCTTGAAGAATTCTCAACCGGCGATTTCATAACATTAGTCTGTAATACCAGTGCTTCTTGCTTAGATTCCGCGATATTAGGTGAAGAAGATCGTAAATGTAATTTATAGAGACAATTCTCTAAAATACCAATGCCAACATTAGTAGAACGTAGGGAAATAGTGACTTGTCCATTTCCAAAACAAAACGAAAAACCTTCAGCGTCAAGACGAGAAATGGATACAAGATTTCTAGTGATACTGGGAACATAAGCAGTATCTTGTAAATGCAAAATAAAGCCACTCTCTAGAACTAAGTAGAGAGTTCCAAAATCTTCAACCGCATCACTACTTCCATTTCCTACTAACACACTACGTTGGCCTTTACTTAACTTCCTCACGTCGCAGAATCCTTGCAAAGAATTAGCATTATGTATAGAAGCACCAGTATCAAGCCACCATGTATCAGAGGAAACATCCATTAGTTGATCCCGATAAAAGACATAGTCCGATATATTACCTTTCTTCTTCAACCATTTCTGAAACTATGGGCAGTCTTTCTGAAAATGTCCCGTTTGTCGACAAAATCGACACTTAAGGGGATGATGAGCTTTGGTGCCTGAAGAAGTTGCCACATTAGAAGCTTTATCAAATTTAGGTTGTTTTTTAGACTTCTTCTTGCGAAAACCCTCAAAGATAACATTTGCACACTCCACGGAGTCGACAAGGCGTTCATTCTCTTGTTCACACTTATTCATTAGTTCATTCAAATTCCACTTATCCTTCTGTGAATTATAGTTGATCTTAAAAAGATCAAACTTAGAAGGAAGTGAACGAAGTATGACATGAACAAGAAACCCTTCGGAGATCGCCATCTCCATGGTCTTCAGCTGTGCAGCCATGTCACTCATTTTCATAATGTGACGCCGAATGCTTTCATTACCATTATACTTCAGGGTAAACAGTTTCGTCACAAGAGTTGTCGCAAGAACCTTTGAAGATTACTAGAATTGCTCCTCAACAGAAGCGAGGAATAGCTTCGCATTATCCTTTTCAGGCAAGCTTCCTCGAATATCGGGAGTTATAGAATTTTTCATCATCATAAGGGACAGCCGATTAGAACGCTCCCACCGATCATAAGAGGCAAAACATTCTGGTGAATCACCAACGGAAGGCCTCGGTGGTTGATCGACGCGTAAGGCATAGTCCAGATCCATAACACCCAGAACGAAGAGCAATTGTTCTTTCCATCTTCCAACATTATTGCCCTTCAGTGGTTCAATCGAAGAGAGCTGGTTTAAAACAGCGGCTGACAAAGAAGAGTGTCAAACATGCAAAACAACACAAAAAGAAGCAGTTATTAGTACTCTTGATCATAAAATGAAGTGCGCACGTTAGTCAGAAGAAAACATAAGCTTCCGTATGAGAATAGAGCAAATCATGAGGCTTTAACAAAAGCTATTCTCATATAACAACATAAGCGAAATGAATCACCGTTGGGCAGAACATTTCCTACTACTCAATAAATCGAGAAATTAATGAATTTCCGTTGGGCCAAACATCAACTCTCAATTTAAGGAATATACATAAGTGTTAATTCGAATTCCTATTCTTAATTCAAACAATCTTCCGTTGGGCCGATTGCTAAATCAACAAATAAGAGCAACAGAAATGTTATCACTATCAAAACAAAAGTGATATTGCATAACACAATCAGCAATCAGCCTAGATGGCAAATAGGACGCCCAGAATGTCCAGAGGTCACAGGTTTGAGTCTTGCCAGTACAGAATATTTTGAATTACAAAATCTGAGATTTTGTATTTTCATAATAAGAATAAGAAATCAAGGACACGTGATGTCACTGAAATCAAGGACACGTGGCAATATTTCAAAAGGTTCACGTGTCAGAATAAGAATGCTGCAATGAATTTCGCAATTCATGCAGATTTCAAATTTTCATATACAGAAAGTCACGAAAATTCTAAATAATACGCAAAACATTTTTCTGAAGATCGCGAAAATCATCCGAATACCACAGAATTCGACAAAAGCTACGTATTCCGACAACCAGTGGCTCCGATACCACAATATTGGATTCGAAGGTTGGAATACGAAGTCCAACTCCCAGAACCTTACGAACACGTAACTTTACCTGACGCCGAAGCGGCCATCAGGACGACGGTCTTCACCTCTTTCGCTCAGTCAAGGGTGATGGTAACCCGTGCACTTCTGAGATTAGGAAAGAAGAGAATCGTAAGACCATCAGCACAGCGGAACGAAAGTATAGGTTTTCACCTTCTGAATTCCCTAAAGAATGACTTCATATATATAGAAAGTCTCAGGGGCATAATGGTAATTTCCACTGTTATAACATAATGTTGAATTAGTGCATCTCTTATATTAAGCTAATCTCATCGAAATAACCGAGTAAGAGGTGGGACCGGGCAGTAAACTTTCGAGTCTCCTTTCCGTCCATCAAGGTCCGGAAACTCGGACTTTTGAGTTATAATGAATGTAGACCCAGAACGCATTCAAGATGGTCAAACATACGGGATGGATCTCGTCAGATCCAACACATAGAACACGGATTTGTATACAAAAATAATGCTCTTTTTCCTTTGAATTAATTGGCAAAATAACCTAACAACAATGACAATTTTCCCATGTGACAATGTCCATAGTACTATGTTTGATTTGTTTAGTTCGATTGCTATTGCTTCAATCCATTTGTGAACTTAAAAGGATCGTGAATTTATATTAATAAAAAATTTCAAAATTGGGAATGATATACGCAAATCGTTGATTCACACAAATATCATATTCACATGAGTCGAAGAGGATTCATAAAAATCTATGATTGAGTGATAATTTGTTCAATTCAAAGTCATCGAACTCTTGCTTTGTAATTTTGATCATTATTAATAATCTTACAATTACTTCAAAGTCAACTTTTGAGAATATAATAGTTATCACTCTCCACTTCATTTATTTTTGTGATTTTTTACATCACTAACAAATGTCAAGTGTAATAAAACAAATGCACACAAATATAAATTATCTTGATTTTAAAACTGTTTAATTAAATGTTTTGGGTCAATTGTTCGAGCAAGAGGTCTAACTAACCTTTTATTAAAAACATTTTTGGGTTGTATGATTCGTGTAATCCAGCTCACCTTGAGAGTAGGGCTATGATACGAACACCCTCACATCATTATGAAGATCGATGACTTGGTTAGGAGATTTTGAGTTGTAAAAAAATTTGACTTGAGGTTAAAATCGAGTTTTTTTCATATTATTTTTTTGTTAAATAATATTTAATAATAAATAAATTTATAAGAATTTATCTAATCATATTATACAAAATAATAAATTGAAAAAAATACACATACTATTCGATGTTTAAAACCGTCAAGATAATAAGTATAGTATATCTCAATTACCGATAATATCATTAATACATGTGTACACCGACTTTTATATTACCGGTATACCGGATGATTAGACAACATTAAGAGATACTATATGAATATAATTAGATAATAATAAATATACATACTTACTATTTGAAAAATAATAAGTAAATTTAAATTTAAAATAATTTCAACATAAAATGAACTTATGTCCAACAAGTATTTGAAGAGATTCGGTATCCGATGAGAGTTCGACTCGGATTCAGTATGTCACGAGAAAAGTTCGTGAATCAAAATCGTAGATTGTGTGTATATTTTTTTAAAACTAATTGGTTTTATAGGGTACATGAAATTTTATGCAATTTAATGCAACGAGTACGATAGAGTTAGAGTTATCGTACCAGTGAAATTAAAAATAAAAATAATAATATTTTTTAATCAACGAATCAATAACACATTCTAATTGAATTCGTAAAATGTAACGAATGTCACACATTCATACCCCGAATATTGACCTTGCGTTACTAGGTGCAACATAGAAATCTTGTTTTTGACAACGAAAAATAATATTAGAATGATGTTTATATAGATATTATTAATATAATCATCTTACTTAACAAAACAACAAAAATTAAATTCTTCATTTTCATCCTCTCCAATTTGCTCCAAAATCCATTTTAGTATCAATTCAAAAAAAAATTCAAAATAAATCATTCAAATTTGATATATTATGAAGTTTAGTTCAATATTACTAAAATACTATTAAATTCAAATAATTATAATATTTATTGTTAAATTAAATTTAATCATTTATAAAAAATCTTTAAAATTACGGAAAATTAAGGACTATACTAAAAGATAATTTTTCGGTTAAACAATTCAAATTTTGTCAAAATTTTGGAGTACAAATTCAAAAAGTAAATTTATGTATTAAGTATTATCTTGTCATGTGGTTTACTATTAACTTCGAATTACGAGCCATTTTGAAAGAATTAGTGTAAAATGAATTTTTATAGATATGAATCATAATTCCTATGTATGGTACTATACATAATCATATTATGTATTTAATAAAAACGATCAAATTGTTAGTTTATTTAATAAAAATGTACATAATAATGAATGTATATGGACTCACATTGACTGCTTTTTCCGTAGACTTCAATTGTAAATTTACAACATTAGCACAAATTTTACTATAAATTTGTGCTAAGGAAGGGTAAGGGAAAAATTCGAGTGGATATGACTCGACAATTGGGAACTAAAGAAGCGATAGGGACTCAATTTACTTTCAACATATTTTGTTGATCATAACATAATTAAAAAATTTTAAATCAAAATTATCAAGTTGGAGGGATTATTTTTGGTTGTACCCATAGTTTTAAAAACCGGTGGATTAGAAATGTTTTATTCTGGTCGGATCGGTTTGAATCGATTTAATAAAAAAATAAATAATAATGTTAGTGAATAAGAGAATATATTTAAAAATATAATTTTTTACAAAGAACTCTAAATAAATTATTAAAAAATGTAATCATGTAATATAAAAAAATTTTGATATATATTTTAAAAAAATTTTAATATAAATTCGTAAAAACCGATTTTTTAACCAGTTTTGAGTGAAATAAACCGGTACAATCGTATTTTTAAACCCCAATATCAGTTTTTAAAATAGTAGATCAACCGATTTAAATCGGATGGAGATAATGAACGATTTCTAGTCGAATCGGTCGAACTGACCGATAGGACCCATTTTTTAAAACACCCTTATTTTTATATTTTTTAATATATGCACAACGTTAACGGGACCGTACTTATCCGACGGCGTGGTTATTGACCGTTGACGGAGTAAACCTTGACAAAATACAAAAATGAAAGCTTGACTAACGGCGTCTGTGAGCGTGTTAAAGGTCCACTTACTAGTTCGCCTTTTTTTGTAATAAATACCACTTCTACCAAATTCATATCTTCCAACTGACTCGCCATAGCGTTTTCTTCCCGATCTGAAACATTGGCAATGATCTTGAAATCTGAAAGTTGCTTAGAGTTAGTTTCAGAATCATAAATGTTGTTGAAGGATTAAGCGATTTAAGAAGAAGGAAGAATTGTGCACCGGTGAAGATTGTTCTTCAAAGTCGCTTTCATTCAAGGATTTGGTTGAAGATGGTGGTCAAGGGAAGAATGAGGAAGAAACTATTCGTAAAAACAAGCCTGTTTCTCCAATTTCTCTCCCTGATCCTGGATTTATGTTTTCTCCTTTACCTGTTAGCGAATTTGATGCTGCGGCAGTTAAGCTTCAAAAAGTTTATAAAAGTTATCGTATACGAAGAAATCTTGCTGATTGAGCTGTAGTTGTTGAGGAGCTATGGTCCGTAATTTACTAATTTTTCAGTGGATTTGGGCATTTGCGTTGAGGTGAAATTTAATGGTTGGTTGTGTACAGGTGGAAGGCTTTGGATTATGCTGCTTTAAAGCAGAGCTCTGTTTCATTCTTCGATGGTGAGAAGCAAGAGACTGCTGTTTCACGCTGGGCTAGGGCTCGAACTAGAGCAGCAAAGGTAAAGAAGTTTGATTGTTATTGTTTTTGAGTCAAGTGTTAACTGAACAATTAGCCTAATTGCAGCTTGGATAGGGATTATGTAAAGCTGCAAAGGCTCAAAAACTAGCTCTTAGACATTGGCTTGAAGCAGTAAGTCATGTGTATAGTTATTAGTTTCTGGATGAGCCCAATGTTGCTTTTGTTTGGTTCATGATTACATGCTTAATTCTCTATAGATTGATCCACGACATCGATATGGGCACAATTTGCATCTCTATTAAGATACATGGTTCAAGAGTGAAAGTTCACAGCCATTTTTTTACTGATGAGGTTTAATTCTGAAGCTGCACAAATATTACCATACAAGTTCATAAGCCTTCTATGCTTTTAATAAGGATTAAGTGTGGAGATCGGTATTGGTATCGATCGGTGACACTTGGATGACGATCGGCAATGTGGTCGATCGGGACACACATGGAAAACGGGATGGTCGGTATTGGTACCGATCGGTCGAGGACCGAAGTACGCAATACCGAATGTAACAAAGAGGACCGAAGCAATTGGTAGAGGACCGATGGCACGTGACCCGAAGATATGAGATTGAGTCAATCGGTCGAGGACCGAACTGAGATATGGTGGGGCTCATTAGTCAAAGATATCGGCAGTTAAGGAAAGAGATATTGAAGGAAATAATATCATATCAAATCAGTATATATGGACGCATATATATGATTTGATTATGGATAATCATATATGGAGATATGATCAAATATTATGAATATTTGTTTGTTACCTTAATATCTCAACCACCTCATCTATATAAATGAGTTTTAGGGTTCATTGTTATGTAGTTCAATACTCTTGTATTCCGAGTTTTCCTATTCGTGTGTGTGTTGTAATCTTCTAAAGTGATAGTGAATTTGGCCGTTTCCGCCGGTCATGTGGTTTTTTTCCCTTTCCGGGTTTCCACGTTAATTTCTTGTGTCGTTGTTTTCTCTTTGCTTTAATTCTCGGGTTCTATTTAATCTATCGAGATTGTTCGCACACATGTTCAATCCCCAACAATTGGTGGTGGCTGTGGGGTAGTAGTGGTGCAATCGGCGATGGGTGACGATGAGAGAAGTCTAATGATGTTTGATGGATCTGATTTTGCCTATTGGAAAATGCAAATCCGCAATACCCTTTATCGGAATGATCTAGGGGAAGCATTGGAAGAAAAGAAGTCGGCAAAGATGGAGGATGCGGATTGGCAGAAATTGGATCGCAAGGCGTTGGCGATCGTTCAACTATTGTTGTCGAAGAAGGTGGCGTTTAACTACAACAAACATACGACGACTCACGATATGATGAAGGCGTTGTCCGATATGTACGAGCGGCCTTCATCGACAAATCGTGTGCTCTTGATACGGCAGTTGTATACCATGACGATGAGAGAGGGTGCCTCGGTTGCAGAACATCTGAATGATTTCTGCAATCTTACAGGCCAGTTGTCGTTGGCTGGACATGTCATGGATGATGACACGCAGGCCGTTGCCGTTCTTGGTACCATGTCCGAAAGCTGGTCAACGACGGTTGATATTATCCGTAGTCAACCTGGGAAACTCAATTTCGATGATGTGCGGGCTCGACTCATCAGTGAATAATTGAGATGGAAGCATAAGAGAGATACCAAAAGTAATGCATTAGTGGCAGATTCTTCCAGGGGTCGGAAGAATAACACAGGGCAGAATGGCTAGAGCAGGGCTCGATCGAGGAATCGGGGAAAGTCAAAGAATCGGGGGGATCCCGATTGCTGGAATTGCGGGAAGAAGGGACACTTCCGCAGGGAATGCAAAGAGCCGAAGAAGGAGGAGAATTCAACATCGGTAACGGCTGAATCTGACGATGCACTCGTACTCGGTCTCGAGAGTCCAGTGGAGTCATGGGTGGTTGACTCAGGTGCATCCTTTCACTCCTGTTTTAACCAGAAGTGGTTTAAGTCTTTCAAAGCATGGAATTTCGGGAAGGTTTATCTTGCCGATGGGAAGTTCCTGGAGATCACAGGTCGGGGTGATATACCGATTCGATCCTCAAATGGTTACTCTTGGATCTTGGAGGATGTGATGTATATACCCGGACTGAGTAAGAACCTGATATCGGTCTGACAGTTGGATTCCAAGGGGTATCGAACGTCTTTCGGGAGCAGTCGGTGGAGAGTGACCAAAGGGGCTTTGGTCATTGCTAGAGGAATCAAGTCGGGAACTCTGTACGTGGAGAAACCGATCGGGCCAGATGGGGACCGATCCACTCTCACTACACTGGAGACCGATCGGTTCCATGGGGACCGATCCACGAAGGACCGAAGGAGGTTGCTGAAGATGTGGCACGATCGCCTTGGCCACATGAGTGAGAAGGGCATGAAGATCATGGCCCGGATAGGCTTATTACCGACCTTTGAGGACAAAGAGGTTGGGTTCTGTGAAGATTGTGTGTTCGGCAAGCAGAGGAGAGTAACCTTTACGAAGGTGAAGCGGGATCGGAAAACCAGCAAACTGGAACTCGTGCATACCGATGTGTGGGGTATGGCACCGGTCGAGTCCGTTGGAGGCTCGAAGTACTACGTCACCTTCATTGATGACTGTTCCCGTAAGGTATGTGTCTATTTTCTAAAGAATAAATCTGATGTGTTCCATACATTCAAAAGGTGGAAAGTAGAGGTGGAGCTCGAGACTGGAACCAAGTTGAAGTGTCTGAAATCTGACAATGGAGGAGAGTATGACTGGGAGGAGTTCAGAAACTACTGTTTGGCGAACGGTATTAAGCTGGAGCGATCGGTCCCGAACAAGCCGAGGTAGAATGGAGTTGCCGAACGAATGAACCGAACGTTGAATGAGCGTGCCCGATCGATGGGATTGCACGCTGGTCTACCAAAGACCTTTTGGGCGGATGCTGTGAGTACGGCGGCATACCTGATCAATCGGAGTCCATCGGTACCACTGGATTGCGAGTTGCCCGAATAGAAGTGGACTGGGAAGGAGGTGAAGCTGGATCATCTTAAAGTGTTCGGTTGCATTGCGTATGACCACATAGACCCTGAGAAGAGGAATAAACTTGATGCTAAAGCTGTAAAGATTGTTTTCGTTGGTTATGGAATTAATTATTTTGGTTATCGGTTCTGGACCGAAGGGAGAAAAATAATTAGATCGGTCGATGCGACTTTCAATGAAGATCAACTTTACAAGGATGCTATCGCAAAGGCTAAGGAGAAGTCTTCCGAGGTGATAGTGGTGATACCATCAAGTGGGAGCAGTGGACCTCCCGACCGATCGAATGAGCCGATATCACTTCTGACAAGGAGTCAGAATCTCAGTCTGATCGGTCCAATACCGATCAGCAGAATGAAGACCAGGCGACATATGACAATGTCGAAGAAGTCACTCCTGTGTTGAGGCGGTCAACCAGGGAGAGGAGATCACCCGATCGTTACACTCCTGCAATGTATCATACATTGTTGACTGATGATGGTGAGCCAGAGAATTTCCGAGAGGCTGTTCAGTCTCGTGAGCAGGAAAAGTGGGAGCTTGCCATGGAGGACGAAATGGCGTCCCTGTCAAAGAACAAGACTTGGGTCTTGACTGAATTGCCGAGGGGACATCGGGCCTTACTCAATAGATGGGTCTTCAGAGTAAAGCAGGAGGCAGATGGGTCCAAACGTTACAAGGCGAGACTAGTGGTCAAAGGATTCTTGCAGAAGAAGAGAATTGACTATTCCGAGGTATTCTCACCGGTCGTCAAGATGACGACGATCAAGGTGATTTTGAGTATAGTGGCTGCGGAGAATTTCCATCTTGAGCAGATGGATGTGAAGACGGCCTTCCTTCACGGTGATTTGGAGGAAGAGCTTTACATGGCACAACCCAAGGGGTTTAAGGCGCATGGTAAAGAAAATCTAGTCTGCAAATTGGTAAAGAGCTTGTATGGGTTGAAACAAGCTCTTCGGCAATAGTATTTAAAGTTTGACTCCCTAATGACCGAACAAGGATTCAAAAGATGCGAGACAGACAACTGTTGTTATCTCCGATGGGGCAAAGGGACATATGTAATTTTTCTACTGTATGTCGATGACATGTTGATCGCAGGGGTAACATGGAGGAGATAAAACAAGTCAAGTGGGAGTTGTCCGAAGCATTCGAGATGAAGAACCTGGGACCGGTCAAGCAGATTTTGGGAATGAGAATCTCGAGAGATCTGCAGAAGGGTACACTTACCTTGTTTCAGGAAAAGTATATTGAAAAAGTGATTGATCGGTATCAAGTGGGAGACTTGAAGGTTACTAAAACACCTTTGGGAGCACACATGAAACTTTCAAAGGAGTAGGCGCCGATGACCGACCAGGAGGCCGAAGAGATGAAGAATGTGCCCTACTCTTCAGCGGTCGGGAGTTTGATGTATGCAATGGTCTGTACGAGACCTGATATTGCACATGGAGTGGGAGTCGTGAGCAGGTTCATGTTGAACCCTTGGAAAGAGCATTGGGAAGCAGTGTTGTGATTGTTCCGATACCTCAAAGGGACATCAGGGCGAGGGCTGTGTTTTAGAAGGGGACCGATCGAACTAACAGAGTACATGGACGCCGACCTTGGAGGAAATCTGGACAATCGGAAGAGTAAATCGGGGTATGTATTTACTGTTGGCGGTACAACTGTTAGTTGGAAGTCGAAGTTGCAAAAGTGTGCCTCACTTTCCTCCACTGAGGTAGAGTATATTGCGATTTCAGAAGCAGGAAAGGAGATGGTGTGACTCCAGAATTTCCTGATGGAGATCGGTAAATGGACCGATCTACGGACTTTGTACAGTGACAGTCAGAGTGCCATTTGTTTGGCGAAGAACCCGATATTTCATGCTAGGACGAAGCACATTGAGTTGAAGTATCACTATATTAGGAATTTGCTCAAGAGAAAGGCGCTTCAATTGATGAAGATCAAAGGTACTGAAAATCTGGTAGACATGTTGACGAAGGGAGTCACTGTGGCGAAGCTAGAGCTGTGCGTAGCTCTACTTCACCAAGTGAGTTGGTGAGGGGGAACTATCAAGAGAAGATGCATTATCGATCTCCAAGTGGGAGATTGTTAAGTGTTGAGATCGGTATTGGTATCGATCGGTGACACTTGGATGACGATCGGCAATGTGGTCGATCGGGGCACACATGGAAGACGAGATGGTCGGTATTGGTACCGATCGGTCGAGGACCGAATTACGCAATACCAAATGTAACAAAGAGGACTGAAGCAATCGGTAGAGGACCGATGGCACGTGACCCGAAGATATGAGATGGAGGCAATCGGTCGAGGACCGAACTGAGATATGGTGGGGCTCATTAGTCAAAGATATCGGCAGTTATGGAAAGAGATATTGAAGGAAATAATATCATATCAAATCAGTATATATAGACGCATATATATGATTTGATTATAGATAATCATATATGGAGATATGATCAAATATTATGAATATTTGTTTGTTACCTTAATATCTCAACCACCTCATCTATATAAAGGGGTATTATGGTTCATTGTTATGTACTTCAATACTCTTGTATTCCGAGTTTTCCTCTTCGTGTGTGTGTGTTGTAATCTTCTCAAGTGATAGTGAATATGGCCGTTTTCGTCGGTCACGTGGTTTTTTCCCTTTCCGGGTTTCCACGTTAATTTCTTGTGTCGTTGTTTTCTCTTTGCTTTAATTCTCGGGTTCTACTTAATCTATCGAGATTGTTCGCACACGTGTTCAATCCCCAACATTCTCTAGCTTTAATGACTCAATGTAATTTTTCAATTCAAAAATATTTCTTGAAAATCAAAGGTTTGCGTAATGAAATTTCAAAATTGGATACTGATGAACCGGTTAGCAATGCACGATTGCGGAGGCATATAATTCGTGCACTACTGGCAGAATTTATGTCATTCATATCTTCTATCCACGGGTGGTCAAAAGAATCTTCAATCTATGAGTTAGAAAACTTGTTGGCAAATCAGGTGGCATTGTTTAAACAAATGACTGAAGAACACAAATCAGTCTCTCAATCTGAGGAAGTTCTCTTCACTTGGGATCATCACAAGAAAGGTTCTTATCATAAGAATTTAACATATGAGAGAAATCAAGCCAAACGTGAAACACTCCAATCTAAAAGTGATGCAAAAGTTTGCTACATATGTGGAAAATTTGGACATATCAAAGGGAACTATCATGAGAAGATTGTGTGTGGCCGATGTGGTAAATCTGATCACATCCAACGGAATTGTTGTGTTAAAATATACGAATCAGATGCAGATAGTTTTCATGAAAAGAGAATTGTCTCAAGTAAATTGGGAAAGTTGTCTTTCAATTGAGGCCATTGAGCAACCCTCAAATGTTATCGTTGTAGTGAATCCGACAAGTGCTTTTTCATAAATTAAAGAAGAAATTGATTATGATAGAGAGTGGATTATGGATTCAGGATGTTCACATCATGCAATCGAAAATGAAACATTGTTGTCTGGTATTTGTCCTCATAACGGGAAGAAAGTTATTGTTACTGCCGATAATTTTTTACTTCCAAAGGTGACTTAAGATCACGTTAACGGTGGCAATTTTGAATCTGATAGGCTTCTTTTTCAATATGTTTACCATGTTCTTGGTTTGAAGAACTTGGCTTCTTGTTCTTTTTGGTCCTTTTGGTGTTCAAGTTATTTCTAACTTGAAATCTATGGATGTTGATGTATTGTTTACGAAGAAAAGAATCTTTATATATTCTATTTGCAAGTGATGTTATGTGAAGAAGACAAGTGAAGTTGGTCGGCTAACTTTATGGCATGCTCGGTTGGGTCATATTGGCTATCAACTTCTACAAAAAATTTGTAGCAAACAACTTTTTGATGGTATTCCCATAGATGTTCATACTACTATATGTTCCGGGTGTCAATATAGAAAGTCTCATAAACTCCCTTTTCATCCCTCGAAATAGAGCTTCGTGTGTCTTTGAGTTAGTACATTCAGACCTTATGGGGCCAACTAACATACCTAGTTATTCTAATTTCTGGTATGTTATGATCATTGTTGATGATTTTTCTAAATTTTTGAAGTATAACAATCAAGCTTTTATGAAATTTCACCAACAAGTAGAAAATGAATTTGATACTAAATTGAAGAGGCTGCGAACGGATAATGAAAGTGAATTTCTTTCTGATTCATTCCTAGATATTGTAAGAAAAATGGGATAAAGCGGAAAATGACATATCCGGATACACCACAACAAAATAGGTTGGCTGAGTGTAAACTAGCTCACTTGATATCAGTTTGTTTGGCTTGGTTACATAATAAATTTCTACCAAAAGAATTATGGACATCATCTATTGATATAGACTGTCATGTAGTTAATCATATTCCTCCATGGGCAGGTTCCAAAATTTCTCCATTCGAGTGTTTATATAACAAGAAACCTAATGTGAACTATTTTCTAGATTTTGGCTCTATTTGCTATGTACATGTTGTGAAGTATAAAAGAACAAAACTTGATCCTAAGGCTATGAAATGTGTGTTTGTTGGTTATGATTCTCACAGAAAATGGAGGTGTTGATTGAATCTAGAAATGATGCGAGTTGTTGTTTCTCATGATGTGATATTCGATGAGGCTTCTTCTTATTTCAGATACATCATTTGCATCATTTTTTGAGAATGTGATGTCTGATTTGGTTGTTTCTGATGATGATATTACTAATGATGGGGTTCCTATTAGCGATAATGAAATTCAGATTGAAGAAACATCATCTGAAGCTCCACAGTTGTCATACGGATTCGACATCCTCCTTACTTACAAGATTATGAAGTGCATATGAATTTGGTTTTAGTTATATCAATTTTTTTGTATAAAGTTTGTGTGAAAACGAGCTTTATTTTTGATATATCCTTCTAATTTTCACCCCTAGCTTGTGTGAAAACGAAGCTAGGGGTGGGCATTGGCCAGCCAAACCCGTCGCTTCGGCCCAACCTGTACAAAACAAGTGTACGGGTTGGACCTCAAAAATCAACTCATCAACCCGCATGGGTCATCAGTTCTGATTCCGATAATTGGCCCAAATCATGGCATTTCGAGAGATGTCCAAATCGAATTTGATCCCTTTAATATACATTTTGAATAAGACTTCCCAACTAATATTATCAACTACTTAGCTGCTCTCGGCTTTGCGGGTTTGATCTCCTGACTCGACTAAAAAAGAATTTGAAGAACACGAAGATCTATATGTTGCTCTATTCGCGTGAACCCGTCAACCTATTGGGTCGGACTCGTGCCCACCCCTAAATGAGGCCAAAGGAATAACACAATGGGACGATGTGATGCATGAAGAGATTTTAGCATTACAAAAAAATGGAACTTAGGAATTAGTTCCTAAGCAACCGGGAATTGATTTATTGTCTTGCAAATGGGTTTGCAAATTGAAAAAAAACTGGATGGTACCATTTATAGATTCAAAGCTCATCTTGTAGCACGTAGTTTTTCATAACAATATGGACATGATTATGATGAAACTTTTTGTCCAGCTGCAAAAATGGTGACGGTTAAAATGGTTGTCTCCTTATCAACATGCAAAGGCTGAAAATTATGTCAAATCGATGTGAAGAATGTTTTTCTTCATGGAGAACTAGATCATGATATTTTTATATAGCAGCAGCCTCTTGGTTTTATTTCACGCGAACGTCCTACTCATGTATGTCGTCTAAAGAAAGCCTTATATGGTATAAAGCAAGCCCTTAGAGCTTGGTATGCTAAAATTGCTCAATATCTTATTTCTTGTGGTTTCAAGTCATCAAATGCTGATCCTAGTTTGTTTATTAAGAAAATTGATAGCATGTATATTATCTTACTTCTTTATGTTCATGATATAATCATTACGTGGGATGATGCTGTCAACATTTGAGTATTTATGAGATTCATTATGTGTTTGATTTGAAATGAAAAGCCTAGGAGTAGCCGGTTGTTTCCTTAGGTTGGAAATTAATAAGTTACCGTCAAATTGATATTTTCTATCTCAAAAATGATATGTATGCAACATTTTAATATGGAAAACTCAAATGTCATGACCACTCTGATGGAACCTAGAGTTAAATTAACTAAAGTTGAAGGAAAGGAGTTGGTAGTCGTATTTATTTGACTATCACCCGACCAGAGCTGTCATATTATGTTGGAGTTCTTTCTCGATTTATGAAATGTCTTAGTCAAGGACATTTAATGGTAACAAAACGGATTCTGTGTTATGAACATTATATTTCATTTTCTTTGAAAGACTTTGTTGATGCAGATTGAGCTGATGATGTTGTCGATAGATGTTCTACTACTGGTTTATGCTTTACTACAGAATTATCTATGGTGTTATGGGGAATTAAGAAGCAATCTTCGTTAACTCTTTCAAGTTGTGAAGCTGAATATGTTGCAGTAAGTATGGCAACTCAAGAGTGTGTATGACTAAAAAGATAGTTCCATGAGTTGGTTTCTGACCCAAAGTTTCATTTTGGTCTCTATTGTGATAATGAAAGTGCTATCAAATTAGATGTAAATCATGTGCTTCATGGTTGAACAAAGAAAATTGATACCCAAATTCAATTTGTTCGAGAAAATGTTCTTGCTCGGGAAATTGATTTACTTAATGTTACCTCGGACAATCAAATAGCTGGTATTTTCACTAAAGCATTGCCAAGTTTCAGTTTGAAGGTCTTCGAAGTGCTATCAGAGTTGTTGACAGAAACATTGCACTGAGGGAGAGTATTACAAATTAGTTCAAAATTAATATATTACATAATAAAGTCAAATGTTTGTTATTAAGTTGGTTTTTTATTTTATCTATTTAAGAAGTTGTATTGTTCTTCTTTTGTGTTGTGTTTATCTTGTGTTTTGAGGTTTAAAGAATTTGCAATTTCCGCATTATTATTTTGCAATTTTATTTGTTTCTTGTTTTAAGTGATGCACTCTTTTGACACAGGCAGCTCTAGAACATGGAATGGGACCACGTGGTTCATCTTTAATCTGTGGGTACACAAGTCATCATAGGCTACTCGAATCATATTTGGCTGATTTGAAAGGGAAAGAGGTACCAATTCTATTCTATCACGTATTTATCGAAAAAAAAGCAGTGGATTTTTGTTTCCTAAAGATGCTGATAAAATTGTTTTTCTTATCATTATGATGATGCTGATATTGCAAGTGTCAAGTTGTGTCATTACTAAGTTCATCTTCATGTCACTACCTCATCTTCACTGATCCGTTATTGTTTGATGTTGATTTTAGGATTGCCTTCTTTGTCCAACAGGCTTTTCGGCCAACATGGCATTGGTGACGGCAATTGGAAGTATTCCTACACTCCTTTCAGATGGAAAACCATCAAAAAATTATCAAGTTGCTGTATTTTCTGATTCCTTGAACCATGCATCAATTATTGATGGGATTCGACTTGCTGAGAAACAAGGAAATGTAGTGACTTATGTCTACAGGCATTGTGATATGAGACATCTTGAAGCACTATTGTATGCTTTCTCTTATTTTCTGTCTTCCTTTGCAGCGGTAATAACTGGTACAATTTATGGTTCATGTATTAAGCTGAGGTCTCATTTGATGACAGGTTGAGTTGCCCAATGAAGAAGAAAGTTGTTGTAACTGATAGGTTAGACTTTTCTATATATTTGTGTTTTATTTTTGTTAGGATTAAATGTTTTTACTTGATGATTTATATGAGTTCCATTTGTTGCTAGTCTGTTTAGCATGGACGGAGACTTTGCACCAATTTCTGAGCTTGCAAAACTCCGGAAGAAGCATAATTTTTTATTTGTGATTGATGATGTGAGTATCTCAAGATTGTATTGCTCAGAAGATGGAAAGCATTGTGAATGAATGTATTATTTATTTATTTATCTTTTATATACGAAGGCCCATGCAACACTTGTTTGTGGTGAAAATGGTGGAGGTGCAGCTGAGATGTTCAACTGTGAAAGTGAGGTAGATATTTGCGTTGGGACACTTAGTAAAGCTGCTGGTTGCCACGGTGGTTTCATTGCTTGCAGGTGTTGCCAAAGAAAACATTATTTTGTGTGTTGCATATGATTACTACTTAATTCCTCTATCAAGTGCAGCAAGAAATGGAAGCTAGTGATTCAATCCCGTGGTCGTTCTTTCATATTTTCGACTTCCATAACAGTACCAGCCGTTGCTGCCACCATTGGTTAGTTTCGAAAAACTCTGTATCATGCTTCTTAATCTTCCTTATTTTCAATTTTTTCCTTTGGTTTATTCAGCTGCTGTAATGGTAGCAAAGAAGGAAGCATGGCGACGGAATAATCTACAGAAACTTATAAAGGAATTCCATATTTTAACTGGAATTCCTGTGCATAGTCATATAATCTCCATGGTTATTGGCAGTGAACAAAAAGCCCTGCAAGCCAGTCAGTAAGCTTCTCTGCAATGCATAATATTATTGACATTTTACATGTTGTGTGAAGATTGTAACTCCAACAGGAACCTTCTGAAATCGGGATTTCATGTAACTGCTATTAGACCTCCAACCGTACCACCAAATTCCTGCAGGTTAGAATTAGATTACATATCATTCAATGTTAGATTTATAAGAGTTGGTAAGGAATACACTACCAAGTAATGATTTGATTAAGTATTTTAATGTCTTTCATTTATGTCTTGTTCCCATGTATTTCAGCATTGATTTAACTCAGAATGTTAATTTAACTGTAGGTTACGTATAACTCTCACTACAGCGCACACCATCGAAGACCTTAGAAACCTGACGAGCGCGCTGAGTAGTTTGGTCGATGTACACCCAAATTGTCACTCCAGGCTTTAGATACATCATGATCATGGTGAGCCTTAATTATAGAATTTCCTCAATAAAAATTGGTCGAAATAAGTTTATTTTATGTCAATTACCTTAATAGCATTTAAAAGTTGGGATTTTTAATATTTAATTTATTTTTCAACTTTACGATGCCCGGGAAAGGAATTGAATTCTGAGAATCAATAATTTTATGTCTTTGACGGACTGCTTGTGCTTTCCTTGATTTTTTTAATGGAAGAATTCCCTAAGAGATCCTTTATCTTTCAACACTGTCGATTCATTTATTTCGTATTGAGTTTTATGGTAAATCTAACGCATGATATATTTGACTTTTTTATTATAGAACAAAATCTAACACGTTAATTCAATTGATAAACCGAATAAAAAGCACGAAACATTTTGATTTTCATGTTGGATGCATTCATAACGTCAAATGGATTGTAACAACGACGGGTAAGAGGATAGGATGGAGATAAAAGGGTCTTTTTTAGATCATCAATAAGCATATATTCTATTTTTATCATATCATTAACTTCAAAAAAATATTAAAACTATAATTTTAAAAAAGTTCTTAAAAAGGGCAAATGTGAGAGTATTGATCACTTCATTTTGCTTAAACTAGTCGTTTAAACGAATCTAGCCGAATTTAATAGTTTTTTAAGGTCAAGTTCGTCTTGAAATAGATAACATTCAATTCGAGGTTCGGATTTGAAAACTTCAAAATTTATTATTTGAGATTCGATTGAAATTCGGGTTTACCATGAGATTTTAATTTAATTAAAATAATATAAATTTTAATATATATAGTATAAATCATAATTGTCATTATCTAAAATTTGAGATCAATATTGACTTAAATTATGATTATCAAATTTGCATATTGTTCCATTATAATATTATTCTTACGAGCTCGATTCATTTCTACCCCTAACTTTAACTGAATCAATAAGGAAAAAGGTAATATCGAAACATACTAAATTTCGATCGTGAAATATTTCACATAGGTATTAATTTCTAATTTCCACGTACATTTTTAAAACTGCAAATAATATTTGTACAGAGACCGACTGCTTCGGGAATCACTGTTTAGTTTGAATGGAGTGCAGTAACATTGAAGAATGCTACAAATATTCCTATTTTGTTTTCTTATAAAGTCACTTTGGATCAACGCGCTTAGTTCATAAATAAGTCATTTTACATGTAGAGATATATGTAAATTATTTAATCAAGCCAATTAACTGTCAAAAAAATAAAATAAGTAATATTTAACAATAACAAAAAATATATATTATGAGAAAATTGCTTAATTGGCCTCTAATGTTTAAAATAGTGTAAAGACAATACTCCTAAAGTTTTTAAATTGCTTGAGAAGCCCCCCGAAGTTTCAAAACCGTTCAAAAATGACCTTCAAGTGAATAGTAACGGTTTTCGTCTTTTTTAGTATAAGTAGTTTTGATAATTTATGCGTTATTTTTAAAATTTTTAAAGTTTAGAGACATAATCATGACATCATTTTAAGGTTAATTGGTCAAATATAAACTTTAGAGATTTAAAATATTAACGAGTATAAGGGTCAAATATAAACGGTTTTGGAAGTTCGGGGGTTAACCACACCATTTTTAAATTTTGAGGGCACGGTGTTTACAATATTTAAAAGTTTGGGGGCCGACCACGCACATTATATCAATTTCAGGGGTTTTATATACAATTTACAAACTTTAGGGACAACATCTCTACACTATTATAAAGTTTATGGGTCAATTAGAAACATTATTCTTTTAGTTATGTATATAGATAGTTAGATACCTTGGTCCAGAGTAAACATATATCTCCTTAAAAGAAATGGTTGTCACAATCATGTGTATTTATTTGGTGTGATTATAAGAGAAAGCTTGAGGAATCCAAAAAAGAGAGAATAAAAAAGTTGCGAAGATTAGGAATAAAATAATTCAATTTGATGATGCTTTGTATTTGTTATGAGAAGAAATCGAAAGTGGAAGCGGAATCTCTTGTGGCTGGCTAGCCAAATTAGATAAATAAAAATATATATAGATTATAGACTGTAAACTATAGATTATTGGTCAACCCAAATGGGCACCTTTGGAATAATATATGGTAAATAGCGGTGAGATAAGATGATCATACTGTGCTGTGAGTTGAATTGATCGTAATTTTTAAAAACTGTTTTTGAAATTGCGGTACAATGATCGTGATTTCATAAAATAACTACTTTACCTTTACTTTTAATTAAATGTGTATTAATTACAAATTGTATTTTATATTGATTTATGATAAACTCGCTATTTAAGAAATTGCTCGAATATAATAAATTATTGATCAAAAGTTTCAAAAAATAGACATTGACAAAAGTCAATCATCTAAATCGACGACATTCTCTCATCGACGACGAAAAATAAATTTTATAAAAATTAATATTAATAAAAATAATATTAATATCGACAAGAATTTAAATTAATATTAATAAAAATTAATTATAAACCTAATTTCAAAGAAAGGATATAATGGTAATTAAACAAGTACGTTCTGCTCACCACTACTTCAAACGTATTGTCGTTTCACCGTAGTTTTCAGCGGTGAAACGAACGTAATTATTAAACATGTTTGGTCGATGTTGAAAGAACATACGGCACGTTTATCGCACCTGGAGTTGAAGTGCACTTCCAAACATGCACGATATATCTTCCTTATCAAAATGTAAAAATCCTTTTTGAATCAAGAAGATGGTAATCAACAATAGAAAAAACTAAAAATGGCATTTGTATAATAATTAATATTCCCAAATTTGAAAATTTGAAAAAGAAACACACAAAATTATTATGATTGATTGTATTGAGGTTTGATAATTCTATTTTATCTTATTATAACTGTTCTTATTTGTCTCCAATGTACATTAATGTTTTAAGCATATCTTTTATTTGTATGTGATATCTTAATCTGAAAAAAATTAATTAATTATGTTTTTTTCAGAAACTCAAAAATACCACATTAGTTGTTAAAACAAATAAATGTGAAGAAAACCACTATTATTTACTTTATTGTGATTTTTAAATGATTTTAAAACTTCAGTTGTTAAATGATTTTTAAATTTTAAGAACATTATATTTACATTTATTCGATGATGGTTTTTAATGACATAATTTTCTTAAAAAATAAAACCATCAAGATTCGATGAGAATTAACCCAATTAAAAGAAAGTAATATAACGCAAATGAAAAATGTGCCTGAGAATGACTACGAGTTACGACAAACAAATTCTCCTCTTGTGTGGAATAAACGTGCGTGCAATTCAATAATTTATTTACGAGTTGGATGACGACACTTCACCCTAATGTATCATACTGGTCATCTTGACGTTTTCCTTATAAAATGTTATCACTACAAGAATGGTAAAAAATGGGGCCCTTCCGTACTAGTCCAGAGACGGGTGTCTAGTGCCCATGTTTGCTCAATCAATATTGTCCTTATTATAAAAGCTATATTTGATATCAAGTGCGTGGTTTAAAATTTAAATACATACAAATTTGATAACTCATAATAATAAACAAACGAAATAAATATAAATACGGCTAAATTGTCAACTTAAACCTAGTCCATGGGTTAGGTTGGTCGATCGATCCATTGGACGGGTATATTGAGATCGGTGGGATTTCTTTTTAAATGTTATATAAGTTTTTTTTTAAAAATAATAATTAATTAATGACATTTTAATAAGGATTTGATAACTGATAAATATTATAGTGAGATGAAAGAAGCGTAATTGAAAAGGGTGAAGTTGATCCAAAGGTCTCTATAAATTTCAAGCTTTGTTTGGACAAACATACATCTTTCTACTTCCTTCTAAATCTCCTCCTAAAAATGCCTGTGGGCATCACCACTAATGTCAACAACAGGGAATACAATGGTAGAGTAACATGGTTCGTCCTCCTTTCCTGCATGATCGCTGCCTCTGGGGGCATAATCTTCGGTTACGACGTTGGCGTTTCGGGTATATTTTCATAACAAGTTTATACAATAAGGTTTGATTCAACCATAAGTTTTGTTGCAGGAGGAGTAACTTCAATGGATCCATTTCTGCAGAAATTCTTTCCAGGTGTTTATAGAAATATGAAACAAGACAAGATAGTAAGCAACTACTGCAAGTTTGATAGCCAGCTTTTGACATGCTTCACTTCATCACTTTACATCGCCGGCCTTATTTCATCCTTCTTCGCCGCTCCGGTCACCAGGAAGCACGGAAGGAGAATATCTATAATCATCGGTGGCCTTGCATACATGATCGGTGCAGCCATCGGCGCTGCAGCTCTCAATATTTACATGCTGATTGTGGGACGTTTACTTCTCGGAGTTGGTCTAGGTTTCACGAATCAGGTAATCAAAATGAAAGTTTTTATTATACGGTGGTAAATTGTGATTGATTGGCTTTAAGGTTTCGTGTCTGCAGTCGGTTCCACTCTATTTGTCGGAAATGGCGCCGTCCAAGTATAGAGGAGCTTTCAACGTGGCTTTTCAGATATGTGTTAGTATAGGGTACAATTCTGCGACGTTGATAAATTACGGCACAGTGAGAATCCGCGGTGGCTGGGGGTGGCGAGTTTCCTTGGGGATGGCTGGGTTGCCGGCAGTGATTCTAGCTTTCGGAGCACTGTTCGTGCCGGAAACTCCCAACAGCTTAATCGAACAAGGTAAAGATCATAACAAAGCGAAACAAGTTCTTCAAAAAATCCGAGGAACAAATGATGTAGAAGAAGAACTGCAAGATCTGATCGAAGCAAGCTACTCTTCAAAAGCCATTAAAAAACCATTCAAGAATTTAATGCAGAGAAAATATCGACCACAGCTGGTGATGTCTGTGCTGATGCCATTCTTCCAACAGATCACCGGAATCAACGTTATCGCCTTCTACGCGCCGATACTTTTCCTCACAATCGGCACAGGCGAGAGCGCTTCCTTGTTAGCCGCCACAGTTACCGGAATAGTAGGCTCGACGTTTACTCTTATTACTGTACTCCTAGTTGATAAGCTGGGAAGAAGGCCGTTGTTCCACGTGGGAGGAATTCAGATGCTCGTCTGTCAATCTCTCGTGGGAGTACTCATGGCCGCCAAATTGGGTGACCACGGGCCAATGAGTAAAGGTTACGCCTTATCGGTACTGATTCTAACCTGCGTATACATTGCCGGATTCGGCCTTTCTTGGGGCCCGCTCTCGTGGGTCGTGACAAGCGAAATATTCCCTTTAGAAATCCGATCGGCAGCTCAGAGCATCGTCGTTGCGGTGAATTTGTCGATGACATTCATAATCGCACAGGCTTTCCTGGCAATGCTTTGTCATTTGAAATCAGGAATTTTCTTCTTCTTCGCGACGTGGGTTTTAACAATGTCAATCTTCATTTACTTCCTTCTTCCAGAGACCAAAGGGATTCCTATTGAGAAGATGGATAAGATCTGGAAGGAACATTTCTTCTGGAAAAGAGTACTTGGTGGCGGTGAGTTCCCTGACGATGGCAAGATTGAAACGTGATTCCTTCGAGATTTGGTGATGTCATGTTTCTTGTAATTTCCATTTTCTTTAAATATTCCAATAACTCAATCATCGCCGGGGTAGTAATTTAAGAATTGGAAGACATGTTCCTACTTATATTTATTTGAATATTTTGCATATTACATTTTAATTTTATTTATATAACTAAAGAAGTATATTAATTCATATTATTTGGAATATATAAATTATTATAATAAAATTTAAGTACAATTAAAATAATATTGGTAATGTTGATCATGTGTAAAAATATTCTTAGTTTCGTTCTCCATGAGTTACTTTATTAGTATATATATTTACCATCAATTACTGCTTAAATTGTATGCGACACATACGATTTATGAGGTTAGAATCACAATGTGTGAATTGACGTTTTCAAGAGAGTATAATTCTAGTTTGGTTTCCACAATAATCAATCAATACACACAATACAATTAGGGATATCACAAATCCAGAGGTAAATGCACACTCATCGTGATTGACAAATCCACGCAAATTGGCATGCAACTCCATGTGAATGGGGGCAAATGAACAAATTCCCGCGACTTGAAACACAAATTCACTCGAATGGGAGCAAATGGACAAATTCCCACCACTTGAGAAACAAAAACACGCGAATGGGAGCAAATGAACAAATTCCCACGAATTAAGACCTAAAAACACACGACTTGGAGCAAAAACACACGATTTTAGAGGCAAAAACATGTGACTTGGAGCACAAGGATTAAAAACACGTGAGTTTGGAGGCAAAAACACACGACTTGGAGCACAAGGATTAAAAACACGTGAGTTTGGAGGCAAAAACACGCGACTTGGAGCACAAGGAGCAAAAACACGCGAGTATGAAGGCAAAAACATGCGACTTGAAGCACAAGGAGCAAAACCATGCGAGTTTGAAGGCAAAAAAACACACGAATTCTATGTTGGCCTAATCAACTGGTCCTTCTGATAATTCGGTATTGCTTTTTCACTTGTTGCTCCGTCAGGTGCGTTAGTTTTATCTTTGGGGATACGACACTGGAGTTTTTACGTGGAAACCGGAGTAAACCCGGAGAAAAACCACGGAGGGTAAAATCCACCCTCAATTCACTATCGAAAGTTTTACAGATTACAAACGAAGGTTGAAACGTAACCTAGCTACTTTCAATCTTCCCTAATCATGATCTTTCCGGTGATGATCTTGGACTGCTTGTATTCTGTGATCTTTTTCGACTGTTGCTTCTGGCTTGCTTCTGTTCTTTCGACCTTTTATGTTTAACTGCCAAAACTGTCTTTTGTGTTTTTGGGCTTGCGATTTCTTTGCTGGCCCAGTCTCTTGCGGCCCAGGTTCTTAGTCAATTTGGGCTGAGCGTTATCCAGCCCAACAAATCCCCCTTTGATTGATGACCTAGCCGCAATCGTCTTCCTTTACCTTTTTCCTTCCCCCTTTGAATCTTGGGTTCCTGCGACCTTGCATCCAGTGCAGAGGTGCGGTTTCGCCGTGGTTACGGCTTTGGTGAGTGGATTAGCACTCCTGCAGTCCTGCTCTTTCAGAGCAGAAGTGCAGCTTCGCCGTAGTTACGGCTTTGGTGAGCGCGTCAGCAGGGTTTAGGTTTGTGTTTATCTTTTCCAGTTTTATCTCCTTTTCGTTTATGGCGTCCCTTATCCAGTGCAGACGAACGTCTATGTGCTTCCTTCTTGCATGATAGGCTGTGTTCCTGCTGAGTTCAATCGCGCTCTGACTATCACTGTAAAGTGTTCCATTTACTTCTTTGAATCCTAGCTCTTTTAGCGTTCTGCTTAACCAAAGCAGTTCTTTTCCTCCTTCTGTGATAGCTAAGTATTCTGCTTCCGTACTTGACAGGGCAACGCATTTCTGGAGTCTGGATTGTCAGGATACAACACCTCCGGCCAGGATAGAGATGTATCCTGTCGTCGATCTTCGGCTATCAAAATCGCCTCCCATGTCAGCATCTGCAAAGACTTCCAGGTCAAGTACTTCTTTACTGCTGTATTTTATCTCTTGTCGCATTGTTCCTCTTAGGTATCTCATTATCCATTTTACACCTTCCCAGTGTTGTTTCCCTGGGTTTGACAGGAAGCGGCTGACGAGAGATACTGGATAGGCGATGTCTGGCCTGGTGCAGACTGCTAAATACATCAAGCTCCCAACGGCTTCAACATATGGTATGTCCTGCATTTCTTCTTGTTCAGCTTCATCTTTAGGGGATTGGTCTGTCCTTAGTCGCCCGCTTATGTATGGGGTACTCACGGGTTTGGCTTCAGACATGTTGAACTTAGTGAGTACCTTTCCAAGGTACCTCTGCTGCGAGATTCTTAGTGTCCTAGCTTTCCTTTGTCTAGTTATCTCCATTCCTAGTATTCTACTTGCTGGTCCTAGATCTTTCATGTCGAAATCCTTTGACAGTGCCGTCTTAAGATTCTGAATTTCCTTTTGTGTGGGGCTGATTAGCAGCATGTCGTCTACATACAAGAGTAGTATAAAAAATTCATGTTCTGACTTTCTCTTGTAGTAGACGCATGGGTCATATTCTGATCTTTTGATGCTTATCTGCCTCATGAATAAGTCAAACTTTTTGTACCACATTCTAGGGGCTTGCTTTAATCCATATAAGCTCCTTTGTAGTTTACATACTTTGTTTGGCTCCTTCTTGCTTTCAAATCCTATCGGCTGTTTCATATAGATTGTTTCTTCAAGGTCACCGTGCAAAAAGGCTGTTTTAACATCCATTTGCTCTAGCTCCAGATCTAAATGTGCAACTAGTGATAGGATCAGTCTTATTGACAGCATTTTAACCACGGGAGAGAATACTTCCTCAAAGTCAATTCCTTGTTTCTGTCTGAAACCCTTGACTACGAGTCTAGCCTTGTATCTTGACGAGCCATCATTGTTTAACTTCATCTTGTAGACCCATTTATTTTCTAGAGGTCTCTTTCCTTCAGGAAGTGATACTAGGCTGTAGGTATCTGATCTAGTCTAAAAATATTTTGGGTATTTATTTTTAGGTCAGTCAATTTAAATATTACTCGAAATTAAATTGTTGTGGGGACATGAGCGATATACGAGGTTGGGCCCACAATGTGTGAGCTTACGTCCTCAGGAGAGCAAAGCTCTACCTTGGTTTCCACTATAATAATCGAGTGATACAAGTACAATGAGGTAACAATGATAATACGGGCAAAAACGGCTCGAAAAACGATCGAAAACGCACAGTCGGGCTCGAAAAAGTGGCTGTTGCGAGTTGTGTTCAACAACTCGCAGAAAACACTGTACTAGCAACGCAGCCGGCACTGTATGAGCAACGCAGCCGACACTGTACGAGCAACGCAGAGAACACTGTACGAGCAAGAACTCGCGAATAGTGACTGCATGCAAGAGTTCTCGCGAATAGTGATCCAGATGAGGGTGACCGCGAGTTTCGGTGCGAGTTCTCGCGAATAGTAACCCAGATGAGGGTGGCCGCGAGTTTCGGTGCGAGTTCTCGCGAATAGTAACCCAGATGGGGGTGGCCGCGAGATTTGGTACGATTTCTCGCGAATAGTGGCTGAAAAACGAAGTCTCGCGATTTCGAGCGAAAGTCTTGCCTTGGGAGATGCGAAAAGGGTCCGAATCCTTTCTCAATGCCTTAGGACTCCTATTTATAGGGAAATTCAGCCCAATCAATAAGTTTTAGGCCCAAGAGCCCAATTTCATTAGATTAAGCCAAAGACACCTAAATTATATCCAATTAAATTAGAACAAATGTCATTCTGCAATAGAACTTCGGAAATGCATCTCGATCTAGAATTAGGTGGGAATATCGATGAGAAAATACCGGAGAACCTCGTAAAATAATTCACTGCTTCCAGATGTCGAATATAAAGCCACATAACATCATTGCACCTGACCGGTGCGCCCCGGGTGACAAATTACGAAAATACCCCTGGCCCCTTCCGGGGCCGAAATGACCCGAAACATCTCAAAATGCTTACAGAGACTTTATACGGGGCCCGGCGAGCCAGAATTGCGAGAAAACCACTTTGCCATCCGATAAGAATATGAAAATACCGAAAATACCAGTAACCACGTCGGACGAGCTCCCGGTTAAGGATAAACACAAGAGAATATACCCGGGTAATATCAATAGTCCCCTGGTGATCTAGTCTAAAAATATGTTGGGTATTTATTTTTAGATCAGTCAATTTATAATTAATTCGAAATTAGATTGTTGTGAGGACACGAGCGATATACGAGGTTGAACCCACAATGTGTGAGCTTACGTCCTCGGGAGAGCAAAGCTGTACATTGGTTTCCACTATAATAATTGAGCGGTACAAGTACAATGAGGTGATAATGATAACACGAGCAAAAACGGCTCGAAAAACGATCAAATCTATAGTCGCGTTCGACTGGACGCGAGTGAACAGTGTCAGTTACGTTCGACTGGATGCGAGTGAACAGTGCAGGCAGGCAGCTCTGCTTTCGCGTTCGATTGGTCGCGAATACACACGACTGGGCGCGGTTCTGAGCAATTGGTCGCGACTAGGCAATCGGTCGCGGCTAGTGCAATTGGTCGCGACTAGGTGATTGGTCGTGACTCTGAGCAAGTTTGGTCGTGGCTAGGGCGATTGGTCGTGACTCTGAGCAAGTTTGGTCGCGGCTAGGGCGATTGGTCGCGGCTGTGGAATACACGTTCTGCCTCGAGAAGCGTGAAAAAGTCCCAATCCTTTCTCAATGCCTTGGGGCTCCTATTTATAGTAAAATTCAGCCCAAGACCCATTCACTTGAGCTCATAAACCTAGTTCACTTCACTTAGCCCAAAATAATTAAATATTCCAAATTACAATATAATAAATACCATGTTGACCCCGAAGTTTCGGGAACCACTTCGGACAAGATATTAGTCGGGAATACGATCAGAAATTTCCCGAGAACTTCGTATATTGGTCCTTTGCCTTTAGATAGCGAATACGCAGCCATATAACATCATTGCACCTGACCGGTGCACTCCCGGGTGGAAAATGACGAAAATACCCCTGGTCCCGTACGGGGCCGAAATGACCCAAAACATCTCAAAACACTTACAGAAGCCTTATATGGGGTCCAACATGCCTGAATTACGAAAATACCCTCGAATACGCCTCGCAATAGACATATAAAAATACCGAAAATACCACATAGCCACGTCGGACGAGCCCCGAGGTTAACAAAATTACATAAATAACCTCGGGCAATATCAATAGTCCCCTGGTTTTCAGATTCAGATTCTGAGTCGTAAACCACATTATANTCTTCAAACTTTGCATCCCTTGTCCTTAGCACCTTTTCTGTTTTAGGGTTCCATCACCTATATCCAAAATCTGCATCTCCATATCCCAAAAATATGCACTCCTGCGTGTGTGCGTCTAGTTTCTTTCTTAGCTCATTTGGGACATGGACCATAACTTTACATCCAAAGATTCTGAGGTGTTTATAGCTAGGCTTGTGTCCAGACCACCTTTCTTCGGGTATCCCCTTATTAAGACTTGCTGTAGGTGATCTGTTTCTGAGGTAGCAAGCAGTTTTTAAAGCTTCTGCCCAAAATGCTTTAGGCAAGTTTGAGTTCCTTAGCATACACCTCACTTTGTCTAAGAGGGTTCTATTTAACCTTTCAGCAGTCCCATTGTGCTGGGGAGTCCTTAGGACTGTTGTTTCATGTTTAATTCCAAGAGATCGGCAATATTCTTCAAAGTCATAGGAGGTATACTCCCCTCCATTGTCCGTCCTTAGGTTCTTCAGTTTTCTTTCGGATTGCCTCTCTGCTTGTAGTTGCCAGATTTTAAAAAACTTCAATGTCTCATCCTTTGTTTTCATAAGGTATACCCACGCCTTTCTTGAATAGTCATCGATAAAGGAAACAAAGTATTTCTTCCCTCCTAGGGATTTTGTGTCTAAGCTGCAGACATCGGAGTGAACCAACTCAAGGGGTTCCTTTCTTGTTTCTAGTGCTACACTGAAACTGACTCTCTGTTGCTTTCCGTATAGACAAGTCTCACAGTGCCCTGAGAGATTCCGCTGTCCGAAATCAATTGCTCCCAATTTCCTTAGCTGCTTTAGGCCATCTTCAGATAAGTGCCCGAGTCTCTTATGCCATGGATCCAGATCTTTTCCTTCTGTTACTGCATTTACAGTTTCTGGTTTAACCAGCAGCCTTGTCCTGTAGAGGGTATTCTTAAGCCCCCCTTTGATGACAACCATTGATCCTCTAGTGAGCTTCCAAATTCCACTTCCGAAAAGGCTGTTAAATCCCTCCTTGTCAAACACATGTGTTGATAATAGATTTAATCTTAAGCTTGGGATGTGTCTCACTTCTTTCAGCAAAATTTCAGTCTCTGCTTCTGTCAAAACTTTGATATCTCCTATACCAACAATGTCTGCCACGTTGTCATCTCCCATTCTTACTTTTCCATAGGAGTCAGTCTTATATGTTGTGAATATGTCCTTCCTAAGAGTGCAATGATAAGAGGCTGCTGAGTCTATTATCCATTCATTGCTGGGAGGGTTCCCATATTTGTCATCTTCGGTAGAGAGAACTACTAAGGCTTCTTCCTTGTGTGCAGTGGCTGTAGAATTTTCAGGAGCGTTATTCTGCAATTTCAGCCAGTACCTGCACTTCTTTTTAAGGTGCCCTACCTTCTTACAATGAAAGCAGACCCTTGTTTCTTTCCTAGCTTCACCGGTTCTTTCCTGGGACTTCCTATCTTGGGATTTCTCCCTGGATTTCCCTCTCTTTTGGTTATTATTTCTCTGCTTGGATCTGCTGCGGTTTTCTGTGGCTGCTGCAACAGTTTCCTTCCCTTGATCAAATCCTTTCAGATCCTTTCTCCTTAGCTCTTCATTTATCAAGTAATCTTTCACTACTTCTAGCTTCTGTCCATCTTTTGGCGCTGTGCTATGCAGCATCATAACTAGGGGACTCCAAGATTCCGGTAGAGAGTAAAGTAGTAGTAGGCAACTTAGCTTTTCTTCAAGTGCTAAACCTGCTTTAGTCAAATGGGTGGTCACTTCCAGCCACTTGCTAATATATTCCGCCATATTTCCACCATCTTTGTATCTCATACCAAGTAATCTGTGTAGCAGCGATCCCTGGTTCTGAGTCGTTTTAGGTTCGAATATTCTGGATAATTTCTCCCAACCTTCTTGGTATCTGTTTCTTCTGAAACGTGATGATAGTAGGTGGAATCCACCCACTGTCTGATGAATCCGACTGTTTGCCTATGCAACAGTTTCCATTTAGCGTCTGTGTAATCAGCGGGCTTGGCATCTCCAAGTTCCACTGGTTCATACAGCATTCGTCCATAGAGAAGGTCCTCCATTCTGCCCCTCCACTCGGAATAATTTGTGGAGGTGAGTCTAATCATGGAGTAAGGCTCGAACGACATTACTTCTTGATTTCTTGACTGTGTTTTCTTCAGGTCTGCTTCTTGACCCTCTCCCTGGTTCTTTTCTTGATTCTTATCTTGATTCTTCTCTCGCAGGTTGGTGACCTGCATGGGCCACCAGTTGTTGGCCTAATCAATTGGTCCTTCTGATAATTCGGTATTGCTTTTTCACTTGTTGCTCCGTCAGGTGCGTTAGTTTTATCTTTGGGGATACGACACCGGAGTTTTTACGTGGAAACCGGAGTAAACCCGGAGAAAAACCACGGAGGGTAAAATCCACCCTCAATTCACTATCGATAGTTTTACAGATTACAAACGAAGGTTGAAACGTAACCTAGCTACTTTCAATCTTCCCTGATCATGATCTTTCCGGTGATGATCTTGGACTGCTTGTATTCTGTGATCTTTTTCGACTGTTGCTTCTGGCTTGCTTCTGTTCTTTCGACCTTTTATGTTTAACTGCCAAAACTGTCTTTTGTGTTTTTGGGCTTGCGATTTCTTTGCTGGCCCAGTCTCTTGCGGCCNCCGTCTTCTGTCATGAATGATGACTTCTTTTGATCCTCCTTAGCAAGGAAGATCTGGTGGTACCCGGAATAAGCATCCATGGTACTCATCATGGTGCTGCCGGCCACAGCGTCCATTAATCGGTCAATGTGCGGCAACGGGAACAGGTCCGACTCGCAACTTTTGTTGATGTCGGTGAAATCCACGGACATCCTCCACTTCCCATCCGCCTTGGAGACCACTACTGGGTTTGCCACCCACTCAGTGTAATGGATCTCCCTGATGAAACCCGACCGCAGCAGCTTGTTCACCTCTGCCCGGATGATCTCAATCTTCTCAGGAGAATAGCGTCTCCTTTTTTGCCTTATCGGCTTGATTCCGGGTTCAGTGTTGATCCGATGTTCACACTCGGACCGATCAATCCCCGGAACGTCGTCCGGGGTCCAGGCGAAGATTTCCACATTGCTCCTTAGCAATTGGACCAGTTCTTCCTCAAAGATTGGGGTCAGATGTGCCCCGATGCGTGTGACCTTGGTGGAATCATCCTCCACCAAGTTGATTGTCTTGAACCCCACGGGTTCCATAGCTCGCCTCGGGTGCGGGGGCTCTTCGAGCAAATCCACCCGAGCTCTCTTGATAGGTGCCAATGTGCGGCACGAGCTCATGTAGCACTGTCTTGCTACTTTTTGGTCCCCTTTAACAGAAATCACTCTGTGAGTGGAGGGGAACTTGAGCATCATGTGGTAGGTGGAAGGGACTGCCTCAAACTTATTGAGGCCAGTCCGTCCAATGATAGCGTTGTAAGCCAGATCGACTTCAACGACTATGAACTCCAAGGTCTCCGATCGGTCCCTGCCCGATTCTCCTAGCGTGAGGGGGAAAAGTATTTTCCCGCACGGAATGACACTCCTCTGGTCGAATGACCAGAGGGTGATGTTGGCAATCGGGAGATCGTGGGCTGCGGCTCCTAGCATCTCCGCTACTTCACGCTTTATCAAGTTGCATGAAGCCCCGGTATCAACCAGAATCCTGTGAACCCGCCGATCTGCTATAATTCCAGTGATGATCAAAGGATCATCACATGGGTCCGAGACCCCTTCCCGGTCAGCTGCGGTAAAAGTAATATCTCCCCCAAAGGTGGAGGACCGCTCAGCCGACTCAAACTTCACTAGGGCTACAGATTCGGAGCTCTCGGGGAACTCCTCACGCGTTGCCCTTTTTCGGTCCCTGACCGATTCGTTAATTCTTATTCCGCCGGAGATAACATAGATGTCCCCGGCGGCCTCCCTAGGCACTTCCTGATTATGGGGAGGTTGGGTGCCCGTCTCAGCCGGTGGGGGAGCTGGCTGCTCCCTCCTATCTCCTTCATTTCGCGGGGTCCTGCCGCCTCGGCCCCGCCATCTCCTTCTTCGGCCCTGGCTTCGGTGCTCCTGACCGGGCTGGCCCCTCTCCTGTTTGGGTTGGGGAGATCTTCGGTCCCTCGCCCGATCGTTATAATGCCGGGGCTGACCCCGATTATCCCTCCCTCTCGGTCTGTGACGATCGTCACCCTGATGGCCCGCTCGAGGGGAGTCAGCCCGCTTGCCCTTTCGCTCATCGCATTCGGGCCTTTCCTTGTTCATTGCCGCTACTGTCTCTCGCAGTAGCGGGCATTTCAAAGTTGGGTGATCACGGTTGTGATGCAGCTCACAATACACCCGATTGTTTTCCTTCTTTGGAGGAGCGACCTTTTCAGCTACAGCCGCCACTTCCCGCGGCTGCTTCTTAGGGTAAGATGCCCTATGGTCGCCTGCGGGATCAGAATTCCCGCCAGGCTTTCGATATCCCGCTCCCAGCGCTTCATCCACCTTGATGTACTTGTTGATTTTCTGAAGGAGCTTTCCCAAGGTGGATTTTGGGCTCTTTACAAGGCTGGCCGAAATGCCGCAAGGTCCCAAGACCTGTTGCAGGATATCGATTTTGTCACGGAGCTCCAACTTAATACCCCGGGCGGTTCTATTGAACTTCTCCATAAAAGAGCGGAGACTCATTTTGGCCGGGGTATACTTTATGTCATATAGTTCATGCCTGCTGCGAGGCAGTCCTACGTTTGGAGCGAATTGTTCCTAGAAAGCCAGGATGAATCCGCCATACGACTGTATGGATCGGGCATGCAAGTTCTTAAACCAGGTTCGGGCATCGCCCTGCAACCCCGCCGCGAAGATGTGGCATTTCAGTGAATCAGAGGCCCGAACGGTCCCCATCCTCAGCTCAAAATCAGCGACGTGATCAATTGGATCACCGTCGCCTCGGAATACAGGTAACCCCTCGGGGTTACGGTAGTAGCGATCGGGGACTGCCGCCCAGATTTCTTCAGAGAACGGGAGCATCAAATCTCCCAATGCGGCGGATACGCCTCCCGATTGTTGGGATGACGCCTGGGCCATTTGTAGATTGTGCCACCAGTTGTCATCCTTACTTCGCTTGATCGGGGCACCCATGGCCCGATCGAAAAGTCCTGGATTGCGCTCCAGATCAGGATCGCAATCCCTGTGTGTTCGTAGGGCCTCCAACTCCCTGGTAAGCTCGTCGATGCGTCTCTGCATCTGTTCCTGGCTCGTCCCAGGGACGGGAGTTGGAGTTCTAAACGGAGGAGGCGGAGTGGATTGGTATCTCGGCCTCCTCATTGTTATCCCACGCCTGGCAATCTCCTCTTCATCGGAGCTTGGCGCTTCAGGGTCGCTCTCGTACCCTCTGTTGGCTGGAACAGGGCTTGTAATAGCCGGTGGTTCTGTTCCACTCATCTCCGACGTAACTTCCAGAATAACTTTCCTAACAACAGCCTCCTGGTCCTGCAAGGAGAACGTTGAAGCTGGAACACTGCTGGGAAGCGTGTCACTATCGTTCGTCGAAGTCCCAGTTGCCATGCCTTTGATTATCCTATCCCGGGTAAAGACCTCAAATGGGAATTAAAACTCGTCCCCACGGACGGCGCCAAACTGTTGTGGTTCGAAAACCGGGGGTGTCAACAGTCGATCGGTTCGTTGCAAGACGAACTCGGTTGTTATTTATTTAAATGTGGAGAAGGTTGATGATTCAAAGGTAAAGGAGGCAAACAGATTTTTAGAGTGGAAAACCTCGGAGTCGAGGAAAAAACCACTTGGCTAAGGGCTGAAAGAAGCGCCCCCAACTTGTTCACTAATCAAATTCATCATTGTACAATACATGTTTATGATTGACCAAAAGGAAAGGGAAGATAATCGAAAATAAATCGAGAGTAAGTTATAAAGCTCAAGCTTCCTGGAGAAAACCAAAATCGGAATCGACCTCCTTTCTCCTTCCCTCTATGTCCTTTTTATACTGCCACTGTACTATGTACAGTAGGGTGTCGTTTTGCGCCTGTCCTTTGCTACTTGGTCGGCTAACGTCAGGCGAAACAGCCGCCGGGAATAGCCCCTGTAACTCCATGGCGCCGGTCCTTTCGGCGCTGCCAGCCGGCTACTCTTTGGCTTCTAGCGGCTTACATCCATCGCCAAACCACGCTACTAACCAATTTGTCATGGGTTTTTGTCGCATATGACGCATGAGGATGGCCCGAAGTAGCGCCTGCAAGAAATGGACCGATCGGTCTGGTCGTATGTGGGGAGCTGAGCCCCACGGCTCGGGACCGATCGCTAAATGTGGCCGATCGGGCCAAGCGATATAAATAGGCCCTCTGATGATCTGGGCCTCCATGTTCGGCTCACTTGCCTGGGCCGTTATGGCCCAGGCCGGTCCTGACCCTGTTCGGGATATCGGGTTCCGATGATCTTATCAGACGAATTGATTTGTTTGATGTTTATTGTGAAAATATGATTTTTTTCGATAGTAGTTGCGGTGATTTAATTACTTATTGATATTTGTTGTGATGATTTGATTATATATGATTTTTGTATAGTTTTAAAATGACACACCATACCCAACAACCCATCGATTCGAGTGTGTTGACCCTTCAAGAGAGACATTTAAGTCATCGCGTTTTAAGCGGTGATAAAACGCTCCGGCACTTAATATTCAAGCATTGGGATGGAACGTTAAGAGATTTACAAGTTACACGTAATGTTGCCCAAGTTTTAGATCAATGAGGCTTTTACGGTGTATTTAAGACAACAAAACTACAATTAGACCAACATTTATTGACTGCGTTGATTGAGCGATGGCGGCCAGAAACACATATTTTTTTCCTACCTTCTGGTGAAGTAAGTTTATGTTTGTTTTGTATACCGTTCACAATTAATGAATTTGTTATATTACTTATACGACTTTGCAGGCGGCTGTTACCCTACAAGACGTTTCTGTCATTTGGGGGCTGCCCATTGATGGTACTCCCATTGTCAGTCGTAGATGGGTTAGGACAGATTCTGAATGGTTAGGGTTCATGAGGGATAGATTGGGTTGGACCGCCACTTCAGACGAGATAAAGGGAAGATGTTTCGTCTTAGGTAAGTTAGGGGACTATGTGGTTCAAGCTGCACATGCAGTTAATATGGATTCTACTGACGATGAAGTATTGCGGTAAAGTTCATATTATATTTACGGTTTTGATATATTAGGTTGGAATAATACATTATTTGTCGCAGTTGTGCTCGTGCGATTGTCGCTTTATTACTATGCGGAGTGTTATTTCCAGATACGCACGGAGATCAGGGTAAGTTAATGTTGCTGGATCTTTTGGCGGATGATGATGAAATCTCTCAATTAAGTTGGGGATCAGATGTGTTGGCGTACTTGTATCGATGTCTATGTGAAGGGGCTATGGGACGTCGATCACTTGGAGGTCCGATGCGTCTCCTAATGGTATTTGAAGTTATTTATTTTTTTGTTATAGTTTTGCATTCTTTGGCGTAGATTACATTATTTCGTTATTTATAGATTTTGGCTTATAGTCGAATACCAAGTATATGTCCTGAACGAGGGCATAGATTTCTTAATCATGGTTATGATCGAATATGCAGGATGGTCTTTGTCTACAAGTGCGAAATAATGTATTTCCTTTGCTAATAGGTTGTTGCTATTTGGCATATTTACCATTTTTATTTCGTAGTTACGTAACGATGATGATACGGACTGGAGTACCAAGCCATCAACTGCTAATATGTCGTGATTCGCTGGATTTAATACGTCGCGATGGGATAACACTTTGTTTATTTTATTGGTTTAACAAAATATCATTACTAATACTAATTTCGATATTCTTAGTTTAAATGGAATCCATACACGGAGTTCCCAATGGAGGACTTTAGTCAAGAAACGCAGGCTTTGTGGATCTACACCGGGCCGATGATATTTTTTGGGGTTGTGGAACCTCATAATATCGATCGTGTTCGAAAGCAACTTGGCTATTCGTTCTGCATTCCACGACCGGTCGATTGTCGTTATGATGCCACGCATAAACACTGGAAAGAAACGGGACAAGCTTGGGAGATCATTAATTGTGAAGAGGTGAATCGGTGGACATCACGATTTGATTCTCTTTACGATCCCCGAAACGACCAATCATCGGATGATAAATACTTCACTTGGTACCATAAGATAGCAGTGCTAATCTTCGGTACAAGTAGTTCAGAATCTTCAGGTTGGTGTGGAGGGGTTGCACAGCCAGTGTTATATGAGGTATTAGGGTCTAGTATAAGTGTTTATTTAAATACTTCTAATTTCATTTTTT
>RWGZ01000955.1:411414-441981 GCA_009725065.1 Utricularia reniformis
GGGTCGAGAGGTTCTTTGAGCCCCTTAGTAATCAGTATTAGCAGTAGGCTATGATTACTTTTCGAACCCAACATTAAGAATTCTATAAATAATTCTGTTGGGAAAAATTCCCTATTTCCCAGAAAAGAAAGGAATTCCCGTTATCCGGGGTCGGATCGTATCAATGCGATGATAACCGAATGTAAATGAAGAAAATGTAAAAGACAAAATATTTACCGTGGAAACCCAAAACCGGGAAAAACACGTGACTGATAAACCTCGGCCGTGAACTCACTATCACAAGAAGAATAGAATTGATTGATTATAATTGTCTTCATGAAGCCTCTATTTATAGAGTCCAACTAGGATCTAATCTACTAAATATTCTACATAATATTCTACAATATTCTCTTTCCATATCTTTGACCGCATCTTCCATATATATATATATAACAATATATATTTGTATATATTCTTCCATATATATCTCCAGAATATATCTTCATATCTTCTTCCATATATATCGCCAACAGAATATATCTTCATATCTTCTTCCATATATATATAACCAACAAGATATATCTCAATATCTTCTTCCATATATGCAACCAATAAGATATATCTCAATATATTATTTCATATATTTAATACGTTAATTAATGAAAGATATTTCCCCTCGATACTCTCGAATCTCGATCCAAGTCTAATCCGACCTCTATCAAATAGACTCATCACAATCGTCCGATCTATATCCTTAATAGATCCGAGATCCATCAAGCGATCAACATCACCGCTTCATGTTAGGTTTCCCCCGGTCGGTCTTTCACCATCGAAACCTTCGACTATCACCCTACCTCCATTCCTAACAAATTCATCTATAAAGTACAAACTACAACGCAAGAAGGTAATTAGGAGTTGCGTTGCAGCCATGGTGGAATTGAAACTTTTAATAGATTCCTCAAGGAATAGGGTTCTGTTTGCCGAAGCAGGAAAAGACTGTAGATTTTCTTTTCTACATTCTTTCACTACCTGTAGCAACAGTCGTTACTCTCTTGAAAGAAGAAGGCCTAGTAGGCTGCATAGGAAATCTTCACAAGAGTTTGGCCAATTTGGGTGAATCATACATAGAACAAACCAATACAAGAGACACCCTCCTCGCACCACCTGCTTCTGTTTCCGGGGTTCCACTTCTTTCACTTCCCTACAAATCCCCGTCTAAGAAATTCTTCATGTGCAACAGCGACTACTGTGGTTGTTCTCATGTTACAGATGATGCAAGTACCATTTGTCCTTCATGCCAACGCGCTATGACTATATCTGCAAAATACATTGCTCCTCCTGCAAATGTTGCAAGTTCTAGTAATGGAGTTGGTGTAGTGAAGGGAGTGGTGACATATATGGTTATGGATGATTTGGTAGTAAAGCCCATGTCTACGATCTCAAGCCTTACATTGCTCAACACATTTCAGGTCAAGGAAGTAAGTGTTTTGGAGGAAAAGATCGTAAGTTTAGGCATGAAAGAGGTAAAATGGAACATGTTTTATTACTATCACCATATTGACGTACGCTAGTGATCTTTGGCTTAGTTTTCTTTGATTCTATTTTACAGGCAGTGAAGATTTTGGGGTGTTCATTCAAGTCCCAAACTATTCTCACCGATGTCTTCCTTAAGAGCTCTTGATATCCCTGCTGTTTTTATCTTCTACTGTTTCTGTTTATTTTGTATCCCAATCTATGGTTTATGTTATTTCCAGGAAGTCTTAATTTGGTGTTTATATAAGTTCGTGAAGTGGTAGTTCAAATACTAATTATTGTTTGAAATACATATAATTAGGTTATGTGATATCTATGTTATAAGTTATAACATTAAGTATAAATTATATATTTAACTTTTTATTTGAATATTAAAGTTTAATGAATATAATATTGTATGCAATCTTGACTAAGATATTCAATGAGTATTAAAAACATTATATCATAACATAAAACATTATATTTACAGTATATAAATCATTTTTGAATAATATACTTTTAGTTCATATTTTACCCAAAATATATATTTTCAAAATAATCTCAAATAAATTAGATTAGTAGTTTCTAATAATCATATTCAAAACCCGATTTCTTAATTAATTATATCTATGGTTTCTTTTGGTGCTAACATACTCTATGCGGCACTGACTAGTTAGGTCGACTTGATACGATATGACTTGATTCGACTTGAATTTTTAAATAAAAAGTATTAAATAAAATAAAATATATGAATAAATGTTATAATTTTTTTGAATATTGATCACACCCTGTAACCGCCTCTGACAAAGTCGTTTTCTCATGGCGGAAAACGTGAGACTGTGTGGTTGGGCCCGAAGCATGGAAAGCATGACCAAACCCGGAGCGCAAGACACGTGAGCTGTAACCGTCTGGTCCGATCCCTTGGATCGGTCCCCGAAGTAATGGATAACATGCAGCGCTGACCTTCGGTCCTAACTATTGATTAATCGACTCAGCTCAAATGGGCCTTCGGGTCCAGCTATCCTTGTTGGGTTGAATCTTTGTCAGAAGTTGGATCTAGGGCCTTTAGGTTCGGCTAAAACTCAAAGGTTAAAACTTTCGCTTGCACGAATAAAATTTTTCTATAATAAGATTTAGCTCTTAAAAAATGAGTATCGTTGATTCTACCACCTTCCGAAAAGCGACTACTTTTCGATCAATCTATCGCTTACGCGAATAATCTACAAGTATATCAGCTATATTCGTGAAAGTGTTAGATTTGATGTTGTCATTAAGTCTCCGAAAGATTTAATGTATTGCGCCATAAGCTCAACTTATCTTTATAAATGATTAATGAATGTTATTAGGGTTACACATATTATTGAAAGAATTATTCCTTGTTTTGAAGTACTTCTCCCTTTTCATGCTCATTGTATTGGACCATTGTTTTATGTTTTTCTTTAATGTTATTGAATCGATAGATCAAATATTGATCTTATCGTTCTTCTTTTGAATATGAATTGTTAATCCTATATTGTTCAACATTTTCGCACTTATTCTACAACTCGAGGCTTCTAGATTGGGAGTTACAAAACTCATTTCATGGTGACAATTGTGGGGATTTTGAAAAGATCGTAGGTTTGATTGAAAATGTTGAACTTTTGCACTTTGTTAAGTATTTTTGTTTTCTGTTTTTTGTCAAAATCAAGAACCCTGTTACATTTTTTTCGAATAACTCATTTCATTGATGAACTCTAAAAAAGGCCGGGAATGAATTTTGAAAATTTCAATTTTATAATGGTGTTATAAAGTTAACATGAGCAATTTGGAAAAAGATGTAATATGAAAGGTACCTTGGAAGTGATTCAAAGACTAAAAATTCAAATCCAAAGCATTCAAGTTTTATGTTTCAAAACTTGATATTCAAAACCTATGTTTGTGGGCCTTTTTTGGGCTGTCCGATCGGGTCGGCCCAACCAATACCCGTTTTAAAAACGGCCAATTAAATACAAAAATATCATAATTTCCTAATTTGAAAACACCCCTCATTTTTCTTCCTTTTGTTATTATTGTTAATTTTAGTAACTTAAAAATCAGCCCCCTAAACCCTAATTAGCCGTCCTACTCAAGAATGCAAAGAATACATCAACTGAGAAAGTAGAAGGGAACATGAAAAGTTAGTCTTATCTATGAACAACTGAAAAAATGATTAGAATATGATTTAATAATCACTGATAGATTTATGAAAATATCATTAATTCATTTATTTTTTTCAATCGTAACTCATTGCAAAATCAGGAATAGAGACACACGATACGTCTGTGGATTTTACATCATTCATGAGATGTTTCGAAGACATGGATTTGGAAGGCATTATATTTGATATTTGATTTTTATTCTCAACTTTTAACTTGAATATTTGAATGTATTTAGTTTGGATATACTTTCTTTGAATATTTAGATATTATTGGTTTCATTTTTTTTTGTTTTTTGAAATATATGAACGGTTCGATACCGATCGGTTAAACCGGTCCGACCAAACCGATAGCTTAACGGTCACCGGTTCACAAACATAGTTCTAAACTTTGTGGCAGTTTGAGGTGGATATTAGACAATCTTCATCTGTGGCCGTGACCATATCTTCAATATTAAACTTCTCTCCTGACACATCATGTTCTCAGTCCTACATATCAATATATCTCTAATTCATATTATTTTTTTCATTCTCTTTTCTCCACATCATTCCAATAAATTTAATTTAATTTATTTCAATCTATTCTCTAAATAAATATAACACTTACAAGTTTACTTATATTTTAAATAAAACATTAAAATTAATTAAATAAATATGTTATAATAAAATATTATACTAAAATATAATTTTAGATTAAAATAAAATATTATTTATTTATCAAAATAATTACACACAATTATTCGTGAAATTTTGTCCAAATATGATTAACGAGATGTCTCTTTAAACGTTGACAAATTCGACTGATTTATAAAATATTACATGTTAATCATAATATATTAATTTATATATTCATGAATATTAATAATTGATATTGCTATAATATATTATATTAAAAAAATGCTTTTAAAATTATAAATCTGATTGAGAAATATTCTCTCTTCTTAGAATGTGACCAATGTCATATAATCAAAATTTATGGCATTGATCATGACAATCTAACGGCCATATAACGGTTCGACCACCATGTTAGCGGTCAAACGGAGGCCCGCAACCATATTTCCATATGGTCACGGGCACCATTGGAGATTATCTTATGGAGATAAAGTGCAAGGGCATGCTATGAAAATGTGTAACGGTATAATGAAGAATGCAAAGAGAATCTCTCCAAATAAAGATTAAAGAGACACAAAGCAAGTCATTAATACCTCATCAATCCCAAATAAATACTCATCAAAATGTCGGAAGAAAAATGAAAAGTTTATTCCAAAAAATGATATTATGGTACTCATGCATAAAACAACAAAAAATAGTTTGTTTGTATTTCCAAATTTCAACCTATATTTTGTAGGTTGAAGAAAATAATGTCCGACTTCAATTTTGAAGCTACCAACCTTCAAATTAGTAGGTTAAAATAAACAAATCAAAACTTCTCTTAATATCAAATTCATTGGTTAAAAGAAACAAGCCAAAACCAAAATACCAAACTTTACAAGTGATATCAAAAACAAATGAACGGGGATACATATGATTTCGAATTACAACATCAAGTGGGAGTGTTAGATTTGATGTTGTCATTGAGCTTCCGAAAGATTCAATGTATTGAGCCTTAAGCCAAACTTATATTTATAAATGTTGTATGGATGTTATTAGGGTTACACATCATATTGAAAGAATTATTTCGGCCGCTATTTTTGTTTTGAAGTTCTCCTTTTCATGTTCATATTGCCTACTAATCCAAATTGTTTTATATTTTTCTTTTATATTATTGAATCGATAATTAAATATTGATCATATCGTTCTTCTTTTGAATATGAGTTGTTAACCAATATTGTTCAACATTTTCGGACTTATTCTACATATCAAGGCGTCTAGATTGGAAGTTACAAAATTACATTAATAAAGCACATAAGATATTTCTCCGATAAAGAAATAAATTGAATCAAATACAAAAATCAAAACGACGTCGTTTTATGCAACGTCCGTCAGTTGAATAATGAACGTACTCAACGAGTGAACTGTTTAGATATTTACTAATTTTTTAAAAAGAATTTATATAATATATATAAATAGTTGTGCATAATTGTAAATCAATCCGTCTGTTTACTTAACTTTGAAATATATGCATGTGTCCATTATAACAAAATTAATCAAATTTTCAATTATAACATGTTATTAAACTATATTAACCATATCCAAATAAAATAAAATGGTTAAAATATAAGTAAATATAAACTTTTCAATTGATCATTATGATGTATCAAATATAATTTTCAATATAAAGAAATTACACCTCTCCAACGCAACGAATGGGAGTACTCCACGTGGGATGAATGTGAGTATAGTAAGTCCAGAAGCAAAGCTGAATCAATCCAAGCACTGCACCAATCCCATTCCCAGCCTGCAAAAATCGCCAATTCTCAATCCCAATCTTTCAGTAAAATGAATTAATTCAACTTACAGCAATGAAGGGATCAAATGAGTATAAATTCGCGTAAGCGAACCAGATTACGCCATTAGCGAACCCAGCAAGACATACCCAGAAAGGCAAGAACTCAGCGCTCCTCGTTTCAATCACTTGTTTCTATACATTACGATCACAAACTAACTTCAAATTCATTCAACTCACTCAATCTGTAATGATTTTGGAGAAACTTACGAGTATTGAGAGAGGAGCAGCGTACATTATGATGCCAAATACAACGCAGATTATCCCCACGACTAAAGATCTCTTTTCGTGGGTTTTGAAGACGAGGATCGTGAAAGCTATGATTGCACCGAGAAGGGCTAATTCAATGAAGAGAACAAGAGCTATGATTCCCTGTTCAAAATTATCAGATCAAAGAGTGAAATGGAATGAATGGAATGGAATGAAATTGCTTACTCTGTACTTGTTATTGGGAGTATAGATGATGAAAATACTGAGATATATAAACTCCAAAGCTAGCCCAGCGCTGTTAATGGTGATTACAAGAGTGCTGTTGGGATGAACGAATGGAAGGCCGTAGAAAACCCAGAGTAGGCAGTTCATTACAGTAGCGAGATATGGATAAGGATGGAATTCCTCTGTGCTTTTCTTCTTAATCACTCTCCAGAACGTTGGCCTGAAAAACAGAGAAGAAATTAATCAGAAACAAGACCTAATCCAAATTCTCAATGCGAAAAATTGAAGGAGGATCATACGCTGGAGAGAGGAACAGCAAGCCAGAGATTACATTTCCTGCAGAAGAAAGAGTGCCGCAAGAAAAGTGATGAACAGTACATCATTGAAACGGAATACGGTTATGGTGAAAGAAAGAAAGAGAACACAATCAAAACTCTTGTTTCTCCACGTTTATTGCTTCTCTGATGTTGACATGAGGCGAGCAGAGTAAAAATGGCAATGTCTTTCTACTTACCTTCATTAGCTACACTACAGATGAAGCATATCGCAGCACATACACATGCAAAGAAGTAAAAATTATACAGTAGTTCGAGGCGTGAAATTCAACTTCCGATCAGTAAAATGAGAGTCAAATTGGATCAGATTAGAGCATCGGAATTCGCATGAATCGATAGAATGAAGTAAACGCAAGGAAGAAGTGAAGAAACAAAGATGAGTGGAGAATTTGAGAAAAAACCTGTAACTCCGACGAAGAAACGAGTGAGCTCCGGTCCGTGCATCGTGAAGAAGGCGCAAAGTGTAAGGAAAAATGGAAGAAGAGAACCGAAGCAGGAAGACTTATATAGATGAAAGTCTTTGATAAATTTACCATTGTTCTTGATATCATCTTGCAATTTCGTCTAAATTAGAATTATAATTAGAATTAGAATTAGAATTATAATGTTAGTCATATAGTTGATGATATGTTGACTTAATCAATCGCCATCCCAATTTACATATTTAAAATGTAGCACCCATATGAATGGTTTTGACGTATAATAAAATATATGGTTTATTTGGTTTAATTTTGCAAAATGAAATATTACAAGGTACAATGATAGTGCATTTTAAAAATTTATTTAGTAAAATTATTGTATTATAATAGTGATTTATATAAAAATAAAAATATATCTTTCTACATAAAAATAATCATATTTTAATTATTAGAAGTAAGTATAAATAAATTATTTTACAAATGGTGTGATAGTTGATTTGAATAATAACGATGAAATTGTAATTTTTTGTGATAATTCAATGTATTTTTGCTATTGTTTTATATATATTAAAAAATCTCGATTTAATCTCAATATATCTATTTTTATTAGTGAACCAAGCAAAAGAGAGTTAGACGTCGTTATTCATATTTTTTTAACTTAATCAAGTTTTAAAATTTAATGTAAAAAGAGTCTTCAAAATAATCAATTATATATATAATTTCAAAATTTAGATGTCTATTATATTTTCGAGAATTGAATGTATAAATTCTAATTATTTGACTTCAATTATGCTTTATACTCTATTTGTAATTTAACTATATTATATTTTATTTTATTTTATTTTATTTCCAGTTTTGAAAGTTAGAAACGAACCGAAATAAAAATAGAACACTAGAACAAAAGAGTGTAGAAATTTAATACTAAAAAGTTGAAGTTGGTCAATGCATATTATTTATATAATGCAAATCATATAGTTATTCAGTTTTTCTTACTACAAAATATGGTATATAACCGGATTGATTAAATTGTGATATATTAAAATGTGTAAAGTATATACAACTCATGTAAAATAGTAGTAAACCAAAACATAAATTTCATTAGAGAATAATTTTTTAAAAACTATATTCTTAAGTAGCATTTCCATTTTAACCACGAAATATTGACATCAAATCCAAGTGTATAATAATAATAGGNCTTCCCTCATTCTTCAAATACAAAAGACATAATTAAGAAACTCAAAATCGCACCTCGAATCTATCGTCATGCCAACTCTCCATGTATTATTCAACCTTGGGACAACCAATGGGTTTGTGATCCAATATACGTATCTTACAAGCTCGATGAGTCATGCTTGCAACAAACTTCCAACTTATTGATCAATTGTCTTTTCATTTTTAGGTGAAAACTTCTACTTCTTCTAATGAATCATTTTCAATCTCTTGTGACATCTCCATTTCAAACTGCTTTAATAACCACATGTTTCATATGCTTATCGTTTTTTTATACTTCCGAGAAAACCTCATCATTTGAATCCACTCATGTTTTCTGATAGAACATCCACAATACAAACTGATTTCTTCGCACTAGAGCCTTCTATAGCGATTTGACACATGATATTACAACAAGAATGTGGTGATAACTCCCGGTTCCCTTTCATCTTTCCGATACATGATGAGATAGGAAACTTCATAATCAAATGAAGCTTGGATACAATCGGCTCGAACAAATATAAAGCAATACTTTAGAATATCATTATAAGGGATGATAAGAAGATCCACCAATACGAATATCACCATTAAATTACTCAATATTTTTTATCTCCCAAAGATATTAGGAGAAAATAGATCCTTCAGCAGCAACACTTGTTCTTAAATCCGACTAACATAAAATGTAATGGCCGGGGCTTAATAGTTCACCTCAATAATGTCGTAGGTAAAGTAAGAAGGCGAGTCCCATAAATATATATTTACGGAATAATACTGTTCCAAACGATCATTAAAATAAATTTGAAGAAGGGGAGTTCCATAGAAATAAGTTTCTGAACGAATACCATTCTGGGCAATTAACAAAATATATAAATTCGATGTCCCCTTCACGATATATAACTCCAAACAAGTAACCTTGATAGATAACTCCATAAAGGAATTTAGAATGATCAATTAATCACCAATGACATATACGGTGATGCTACGACTAATAACCAATTGCTTGAAGTCCTTATAAATATTATTCCGGACGAATACCATTCCGGATGATTAAGACTATTCCGAACCAATACCATTTCGGATGATTAAGAACAACAATTAGATACATCATTCACGATATGCTCATTGCTATCAATAATATGACCATCAAATAGAGTTTAATCCAATTTCCTTAGTCTAATAATGCTCTTTAACTGCAAATCCTCAAATAAAATTCTGAGGGTTGCGAAACTCTATTGGTTTTCATTATAATCGTCATTATGTTAAATGTATGGTACCTCATAAAAAAGACCCACATGATCCAAATAGGGAACATTAATTGATGAAGATATGTATAATTTCTAAAACAACATGGATACTAGGGTGACCCGACTACTTCAAGAAATAATCGAATCTCCTTGAATGATGTGCAAAAGCCTCGGATAGTTCATATTACCATTAAGGATGTCTTAACCTTCGCTAGACTATGAGTATCGAAACTTAAATCACTGAAACCATAGATAATATGTCTGAAACATATAAACAACTCAATAAAATTTTATGATAGAATTCCATAGAGAAAAATAATATTCTGTTATATCAGTTTCTTCTAATTGATAACCAGATAAATATGCTCATAGCTGAAAACCGAAAAATTATGCATCATAGTCTTTGATAATGATATATTGCGCTCTTTCAAATATTCTCTAATCATGAACAAACTGAATACATACAAAGGCAAGCTTCCGCATGTTCTTTAGAATTCAAAATATTTTGATAAATACCGAGGAAGTAGATAGCTAATAGATGCCCTCCCGGATGAATTCCCGCTCCGAAAAGGCTGAGTAATATTTTCGGCGACCGGGGTTTCTTTCGAAAGTATTGATTGAGTCCCCGGTAATACATCACCCTCGTTTCTTCCAATTATCCGAGGTTTCGGCATTGTTATCGACCCTCGATAGTGAAAAGATGCCAAAATACTCTCTACATGATTTAATCTAAGAAATATTCAAAAATTTTCCAATCTATCACTAAATATTTGCTCTAACGACTTCAAGGCACCCAAATTACCAAAATGACCATAACATCAATTTATCCAGGAATCTTCCAAAAATATTGATAATGTCATTAAGAACTTTTATATGCGATTCTAGGGCCTATAAATTACAAAAACACAATATCCCCGGGGTGTCCGAAATATAAAATATCTTTGAAGTTACTTTATTTCAAAATATTCAGAATACATTGGAAGACGCTCCATAAGATTATCAAAGTATCTAAATTACAAAATATCCCCAATATCAATAGTGATCTTCATAGTTCATTGCAAAAATATTCATCCCTTTTTAATTCGTCGCTGTGGCAGAATATCAAACCAACAACTTCACATTTTTTGTGATGTCTTTGCAATACTGTGAAATCAAATAGAAATGAACTCTAATGAACTCAATTGTCTTCAGTCTGAAGACTCAACTCCGTCTCCACCAATCAATTAGAAAAGAATCATCGTGCTCCAAACTTGTAATATTATGAGTACATTGAACACAAAGCCATGAAACCATAATCCAGATGTAAAAGTGTTTAAATCATTATTTATCGTGATATAAGAAAATAAAACCGATAGAAAACTAAGATAATCTTCGTTCCATCAAGTGTCTTCTAAGTTCCCATTGTTATAAAAAAAGACCATAAATTCCCCGTAAAAAACCAAGAACTTCTATATTTCCTCTTCGTAATATCGAATTCTCTTGGGTTTCCAATAATGAAGGAAGTCTCCATTTTCTCGAAACCTTAATACTTGTATAATATAACTCGATCTTGATTGCTCTAATTTTGGTAATTTCGACAATAATGATTATAAATAAGAAAATATCTGCCATCAATAAGATAATCTTATGACAAATCCTATAATATATAGGAAAATATGTGTCATCTATACGACAATTTCCTGACTATTCTGATCATAAATAAGAACATCAATTCTAACACTTGCATGTCTCGGAGGAGACAAATTGTCTTTTCTATGCATCCAAAACAAATTCACTTCATATGTAATGTTTCTCGAGAGTTTCCGGCTATCAATAAGATTCTTTAATAATTAAATAATTCTATGTTAAGGTGGTGATAACCAACTCAGGATGATAATACATATGAGTTCTAGTAAAATCATTCAGAACATACCATAAAGAATGCCAACACGAAGAGATTATCATATTATCATAAAATCCACATCATCTCAATCCATAAAATATAGAAATCCATCTTCTTTGGATTACATAATTTGAAATCCGAAATAAATAAGATCAATCGATCTGCACTTTTCGCAACGAAGACCGTTCAGATCATTCAATAATCCATCTTGATCAATATATATAAGTCTCACAACGATCCAAAGATGAAATAATCATATTCATATTAGAATTCCAATAATAACGGATTCTGAATAACAAGAAACATTGTTTGTCCACCGATAATTTGAACAGCGAAATAATTACCGAAACAGATCTCCGCCGTTGGGAACATAGCACAATGTGTCATGAATAATATACGCAAATTTCAGAATAATCCATTTGTGAAATAAAACACATTACATAGAATACTACAACTCAGTATATCAGAAAACACAGATTGAAATGTTGAAAGTTCGTCGTTAATTTAAAACCAAAACAACATTTAAAATCAATCTCCACCGTCTATAAAATTTATAATTACGTCTAGATGAATATATATAAATTTCAGACACATCCAACGGTCCAATTATGCAAACTGAATAGAATATTAGAACTGCACATTACAAGAGGATAAGAAATATACCAACCATATATTCGAATAGTAAACCGAAATCCGAAATTACCATTAAAACTGATCTTCACCAATCAGAAGACCTAAATATATGTATGGGATTAAAAATGTCCCCACGGACGGCGCCAATGTTATCACTGCTAAAAATCCGCAATAACAAAATTTAGACCCCTTTTACGGATAGGGGTCGAACAGAAAATTAATACGAAAACAAGAAGTAAAAAGACACAATTTTTGTAGGTGGAACACTTTTCTGTAAAAGAAATGAAAAAAACCACCCCGGCCGTAGCCTTTGAATCCACTATAAACGTCAAGTTCGTAGATTTACAATAGGAGAACATGATGTAGAAAACCAAAGAAAAAAGATCATGTTTTGATGGCCGTAGTCGTAGGTTTCCTGAGCAAAAAAAAAAAGAATAGCGGCCTCCTCCTTAGGTCATGAATCCAAGCTCATTTTTCTTTCTTTAGCCATGTTTATATAGGTGATTTGTCCAGCCCAATTATAACTCACTAGGCCCACCAATAATGGAGTCCAATAAATAATGACCCATTAATCTCTAAATTAGGCACAATGGTCCAATAAATAAGTAACCCGATACAAATACTACGATAAGCTATAAACAATGTCAATCATCAAAATATCTCGATCTGCTTTATTTCTTGACTTGGGAATGACTATATAGATATATATGTGTTATCGAATAATAAATATCTCAGGGTGATATCAGATATAATGGGGTAACGAGATACCTTAGACAAATCCCTACTATAGAAGGGGAACGAAAATAGATTATATATAATGATTCATCTTATCATATGCACGATGTTTTTTTCTAGCAAAATTGTAAGGATAACTGTGGAACTAAAAAGTTAAATGTAAGGATGTATGACCCACTAAGAAATTGATTAGGAAACGATTAGAAGTTAAGTATAATAATTCGACATCACTTGTACGATGTCTTTTTATCTAGCAAAGTGACAAAGATTCATGTGGAATCGAAAAATTAAGCATGTCACCATGGAGTGGAGGCATAATAGATGATTCACTAAAAATTTATGACTAGAGAAAAGTAAAAGTGTAGAGTGTAATAATTAGACAAAAATTATTAGAGTTAATCTAATTCAAAACAAATAGTATAATGCAAGAAATAAGTCATTATAATTAAAGATACTCTATGCGGTCAAAATATAAGGATAAATTGTACTGTGGCCCAATTAAAACCTGCCATTAAAATAGACTAACTAGTGTTAGTCTCTTAGATACTATATACTAGAATTGAAGTAGCATAATTAGCCTTATTCATTTGTAGCTATGAGAATATTTTATTTATATGATTGATAATGAGAAAAATTTAGATGACACGAGAAGTTTATAATATTTTAAAAATACTTTCAAACTTAAGAAATTGTGTATTTAACATACGAACTTTCAAAATCATGAAAAATGAATATCAAGTGCATAATATCGGTTTTTCATCTATTCCCATAAATGGTTTGATAACTTAAGATGTTATTTTTTATTTTTCAAAGTTTGGAGACATATGTTTACACATTTTAGATTAAAGAGTCAAATACAAATTATTAATGATTTAAAATATTAACGAACATGAAAGATAAATCTAAACGGTTTTGTATCTCTAAAGGGTCAAATATGCAATTATAATTTAGAAATTTGATATTTAACTTTTTAAAAATTAAAAATCAATGTGAGCAATATCAACAATTTCTAAGGCTATTTTTATACTTTTGAAATTTTACATACTATTTATACTAGGTTAAAATTTATTATCTCTTACAATCATCAATTGATTATAACACCATTTGATTTTTTCTGATTTTAATTTGATAATGTAAAAATATTGAACTTAATTTATTGGTTAAAAATACAAGTAATAGCTTTAATAGAAAATTTGAATGAGAATAATCAATTTTTTTGGCATAAGGTTCATTTCATAAGAAAGGGATGATTCACTATTAGGGTTTAGGCTTCCTTTAAAGATGTACAAAATCGTATGGAAATATAGTTTTGTCTGCCCAATTTTCATCCACGTCGACGTCCATGATTACATGAGTGCCGATTTGATACCATGGAAATACGGTAGATGGACAAGGGGGTGCTCCTTGTCCGTGGAAATGGATTTTTTATTTTATATATAATTATATTATATATTCCATTAAATATTGTATACTATTTGAAATATTATAATTAAAAATGTAATGATGTTAAAAATGACGCATAAAAGATTCATTTAGTAATTTAGATTCTTAACTTGTTTCCGATAGAATATTTCAAAAAAAATAAAAATATGGAATATGAAATAATAAAAAAAAACTCAAAAATAATTAAAAGTATTAAATTAAATGTAATATTTAATGAGAAATTAATTAATAAATAGAGAAAATCGGTGAGATTAAAGGATAAAATTAAATTTGAAAAAAAGATAATATGGATAAAAGAGAAATAAAAAATTATTTGGATAAATGAAATTTAAGAAATTGAAAGAGAATATGATTTGGATGTGAAAAAATGATCATATAGAAAAATTTATTTGTGGAAATGATTTTGGTGCCGAGATGGTTATGGTGTAAGAACGAAGAGTTAGTGTGTGTTCTGATTGTATTGTGAGAATGCGTTGTCACTTTTATAATGTATTTTGGATTCGTTTACAGAATATCCCAACGTTTTCATTCTCATTCTGACAATTCATTTTCAAAACGTGTTATGAGTTTTTATCTTCAAAGCAAAATAACCCAGACCTCTCATTTTGAATTTCTGGAATGCATTTCTGACCAAACTACCCTTCTTATTTTTACTATTAAACCTTGTTCTTCCTTTTTTAGGGTTCGTAGATCTGTCGCTTCCGTTCAACTCTCGACCAAAAACGTAAGCTCTACTTCCCTTCAGCTCTGTTTTTAGCTTTTTTGTATTTTTGGAGATTCTCATTTCTCGGGACATTGACAAAACGAACAGATTTCTGTTTGTCTTTATTTCTGAAGTTAGAAAAAATCACCGAAGAGATGTGAATGGTGTACTGCTGTTCTGCTAGACCATCAAGACGACATTGAATTTAAGTATGCTAATTCTGTTTAATATGAGTTTGATATATTAGATAAATACATTTTCTTTTCTATAACTGTAAGGTAAAATAGTACTTTAGTATTCATAATGCATTCTCATCATGGTTTTGAAAAACCGGTCGGTTCAACTGGTTCGACCGAGAATCGTTCATTATCCCGATCAGATTAAAACCGATTGGTCTATTATTTTAAAAACCGGTTTGGAGCCAAAAAAAATCCGGTTGAACCGGTTTATTTCACTCAAAACAAGTTTTTAAGAATTTATTTAAAAATTATTTAATTTTTTTTAAATATAGATCAAAACATTTTTACATTACCTAATTACATTTGTTAAGAATTAATTTAGAGTTTAAAAAAATATTTTTTTAATATATTTATTTTGTTCACTAACATTATTATTTATTTTTCTTTTAAACCAATTCAAACCGATTCGATCAGTAGAAAACATTTCAAATCCACTGATTAGAACAGATTTTAAAACCATGATTCTCATAACAATTTTTTACAGACATAATTCTTAATTCATTATTCATTATTATAAACAAATTTACATTTTCCTAATAACAAAATACACCCTTAACCCTTAACATTAGACATCATTTTCAATTCGTGATCAAGAGCATGATTCTTATCGTCATCTGCAGAAATTAGTGTCTTAAGGCTGGCTTTAACGGCGGATACGGTCTTGTCAGCCCCTATCTCCTCCACGTGGGCGCCCATGGTTACATGGGTGCCCACACTTCACAGGAAAAATACTATCCGCGGACAGGGGCTTGGGCGCCCATTGTCTGCAGAAATACTATTTGATAAGGGCTCCGGGACTGTGTATCCTTAACTGGGCGAGGCCCAACTTAAGTGGGCTGGAGGGCCCATGTAAGTTAACTGGGCGGGAAGGCCCACTATATTTGCAGGACCGAAGATGGAGTTTACCATAGCAAGGAATGAAGGAAGTTAGTTGACAGACCGGTCGAGGCGGTTACTTCCCTCGTGTTCCACGCTTCGGGGCCCTCCTCGTGTTCCACGCTTCGGGGCCCTCCTCGTGTTCTACGCTTCGAGCCCAACCACGTTTTACATCGTGTAATAACAATCTCTAACAAACCTGTCAGAGGCGGTTACGCGACGTGGAGCACACATGATCTCAAACATATAAATACTGAGCTTGGCAACGGAAAAAGCATGACCTTTTGGACGCGGAAGAACAGACTGTTACCCTACGGAAATTCTTACCGCCTTCTTATAACAGTCATTTTCTTTAACCTCGGCTATATCTTGTAATGGACTCATTTTCGATTAGTGAAACGGCTAAGAGCTTTTCTTGTTCTTAGCAATTGGTTTTTTCCCTGTTTCCTGGGGTTTTCCACTCTAAATTGTTTTGCCTACTGCGTTGTTTGATTACTTAATCGTTTCTCCACTTTTAAACAAATAAAAACTGAGTTTGTTTTTTAGCAAACCAATCGACTGTTGGTACTTCTTAAAAAGGTAGCACAACAGTTTGGTGATGTCCGTGGGGACGATTTACAATCCCATTTGAGGTTTTTACCAGGGATAGGATAATCAAAGGCATGGCGATTGAGACTTCGACGAATGAAAGTGACGTGCTTCCCAACAGTCTCCCAGCCCCAGCATTTTCTTTACAGGATCTGGAAGCTGTTGTTAGGAAGGTGGTACTGGAGATTACGTCGGAGAGAAGTGGAACAGAACCACCAACTATCACAAGTCTTGTTCCAAGAAACAGAGGTTACGAGAGTGACCCAGATGCGCGCAGTTCCGATGAGGAAGAAATCATCAGGCGCGGTATAACGATGAGGAGATCGAGATATTGGTCAACCCCTCCTCCCCCAGCTAGAACTCCAACTCCCGTTCCTGGGAATGATCATGAGCAGATGCAACGACGAATTGATGAGCTCACCAGGGAGTTAGAGGGCTTGCGAGCAATGAGGGATTGCAGGCCCGATTTGGGGCGCAATCCTGGTTTATTCAACAAGGCCATGGAGGCCTTGATAAAGTGGAACAAGGATGACGACTGGTGGCACAATCTGCATGCGGTCCAAACGTCATCCCAGCAATCTGAAGGCGTATCCGCCACCTTGGGAGATTTGATGCTCCCATTCTCTGAAGAGATCTGGGCGGCAGTCCCAGATCGACATTATCGCAACCCCGAAGGGTTGCCAACATTTCGCGGTGACGGAGATCCAATCGATCACGTTGCTGATTTCGAGTTACGTATGGGAACGGTTTGGGCCTCAGACTCATTGAAGTGCCGCATCATAGCGGCAGGATTACAAGGCGATGCCGGAACGTGGTTCAAGAATTTGCCGGACCGATCCATACAGTCGTATGGCGGATTTATTTTGGCTTTCTCTGAGCAGTTCGATCCAAATGTAGGACCGCCTTGAAGCAGGCATGAACTATATCAGCTGAAGTATATCCCGAAGAAGATGAGTATTCGGTCCTTCATGGAGAAATTCAACTGAAGCTCCGAGATAAAATTTACATTATGCATCAGGTCTTGTGACCATGCGGCCTTTCGGAAGAGCCCACCGCCCACTTTGGGTAAGCTCATTCAAAAGATTAACAAGTACATCAAGGTGAATGAAGCGCTGGGTTTGGGCTATCGGAAGACTAGCGGGATCTCTGAACCCGCAGGCGATTATAAGGTTTCTTACCCTAAGAAGCAGTCACGAGAAGTAGCGGCTGTAACTGAGAAAGACGTCCCCTCGAAGCAGGAGGACCATCGGATGTATTGCGATCTTCATCATAATCGCGATCACCCGACCCTGAAGTGCCCGATGTTGAAAGAGACAGTAGCGGCGATGAATGAAGAAAAGTCCGATCGTAACGACCGGAAGGGCAAGAGAGCTGAATCCCCCCGAAGGGGCCGTCAAGGTGACGCTCGTCACAGGCCGCGGGGAAGGGATAATCTAGGACAGCCCCGAAATTATAATGATCGTATGGAGGACCGAATGTCTTCTCCCCAAGAACAGGATAGATGCCAGCACGGTCACGAGAACCGTGGCTAGGGCCGAAGAAGAAGGTGGCAGAGCCGTGGTGGCAAAGCCCCGCGAAATGAAGGTGGGAGACAGGAACAACCCGCTCCCCCACCTGCTGAAACGGGTGCCCAACCTCCTCAGAACGATGCGGCACCCAGGGAAGTAGCCGGAGATATTTATGTTATCTCGGGCGGATTAAGAATCAATGAGTCGTTCCGGGACCGAAAGAGAACAGCGCGCGGAGACTCTGCTGAGATCTCCGAATCTGTGGTGCTGGTGAAGTATGATCCAGTGGATCGGCCCCCTTCCTTCACGGAGGATATCACTTTTACTATGGCCGATCGAGAGGGAATTATCGATCCATGTGATGATCCCCTCACGATTACTGGAATCATTGGCAATCGTCGAGTCCACCGAATCTTGGTGGACACCGAGGCTTCATGCAATTTGATTAAGCGCGAAGTTGCTGAGATGTTGGGAGCGTCTGCTCATGATCTTCCGATCGCTAACATAACTCTCTGTGCATTCGACCAGAGAAGTGTCATTCCGTGCGGGAAAATTTTATTCCCAGTAACCCTTGGAGATCCATCCAGGGACCGATCAGAGATCTTGGAATTCATAGTCGTTGAGATCGACTTAGCCTACAACGCCATCATCGGACGGACAGGCATCAGTAAGTTTGAGGCTGTCCCTTCTACCTATCATATGATGCTCAAAATCCCCTCCGTTCACAGAGTCATTTTTGTAAAGGAGGATAAAAAAGTAGCAAGACAGTGCTACATGAGCTCGTGCCGAACTCTGGCACCAGTTAAGAGGGCCCGAGTGGATTTGCTCGAAGAGCCGCCGCACCCGAGGCAAGCCATGGAACCCGTAGGGTTCAAACTTATAAATCTGGTTGAGGATGACTCAACCAAAACAACTCGCATCGGGGCACACCTAGCCCCTGCTTTCGAAGAAGAGCTGATCCACTTGCTGAGAAGCTATGTGGATATATTCGCTTGGACCCCGGATGATGTTCCGGGATTGACCGATCTGAAAGTGAACATCAGATCAGCACTGAGTCTGGTACAAAGCCTATTAGACAGAAGAGGAGACGTTACTCTCCAGAAAAACTTGAGATTATACGGGTTGAAGTGAACAAACTGTTGCGGTCGGGGTTTATCACAGAGATCAACTATACTGAATGGGTTGCAAACCCAATGGTGGTATCCAAAGTAGACGGGAAATGGCGGATGTGCATTGATTTTACCGACGTAAACAAGAGTTGTGAGTTGGACCCTTTCCCGCTGCTGCATATCGACCGGTTAGTAGATGCTGTTTCTGGCAGCAGAATGATGAGTACCATGGACGCTTATTCCGGGTACCATCAGATCTTCCTTGCTGAGGAGGATCAGAAGAAGTCATCATTCATGACCGAAGATGTCGTTTATTGTTACGTAGTTATGCATTCGGCTTGAAAAACGCTGGAGCAACATACTAGAGGTTGGTCAACAAGATCTTTAGAGACTTGATAGGCCATACGATAGAAATATATGTTGATGATATGATTGTCAAGTCTATGAATGATGCAGACCATATTTCTTATTTGTCTCGTTGTTTCGAAGTGTGTCGCAAACATCAGCTAAAACTAAATCAGAATAAGTGCTGCTTGAGAATCCGAAGCCGAAAATTATTAGGATATTACGTTTCAGAAAAAGACATAGATGTTAATCATGAGAAAGTGCAGGCTATTATTGATATGCAATCTCCAAGAAGCAAACGAGAATTCCAGAGGCTTACTGGCCGACTTGCTGCATTGAGCAGATTTATTTCTAGATCCATAGATCGGGTCTTGCCCTTTTTCAGAGTATTGAGGAAAGCAAGTCATCTGGACTAGACCGAAGAGTGTGACCGGTCCTTCTCAGATTTGAAGACTTACTTAAGTACACCTCCGATGATGGTAAGTCCAACTTGCGATGAGACTTTGGGCCTATATCTAGCAGTATCAGAAGTTGTCGTTAGTGCATCTCTAGTAACCATATGAGATGATGTACACAAACATGTTTATTATATAAGTCATTCTTTGGTGCCTGCCGAAACTAGATACACAACCTTGGAAAAGTTCATGCTGGCTTTGAAGAAAGTTGTATCTAAGCTGAGACATTATTTTGAAGGCCGAACGATTTATGTCTATACTGACCAGTCTTTGAAGGTTGTTCTTAAACAACCGGATCTGAATGAAAGATTAGCGAAATGGGCCATCAAACTCAGTTCTATGTACCTTGAATTATTGCCCCGAAGAGCGATCAAGGCTCAGGTTCTCGCAGATTTTGTGGTTGAAATGACCCGATCTGCCATATTTCTAAACCAAGAGGATGATCGATGGACAGTCCATGTAGACGGCTCAACCTTCGGAGGTAGAGGAGCGGGCATTACTCTTACAACACTACAGGGTGATCTCATTCATTATGCAGTTAAATTTTCTTTGTTGGAACAAATAATATGGTGGAATATGAAGTCGTATTGTCGGTAATGACCTTGGCTCGAAAGATGGGAGTTGGCAAAGTACGGATGTTTTCAAATTCTAGGCTAGTGGTGGAACAATTCGCAGTGAGATTCGAAACTCATGATCCGATGATGATATTGTATTGCTGCAAAGTTCTGTAGTTATCCAAGAAGTTTAATGAGTTTTCTATTGATCATGTTCCGCGGGAACAGAATAGGGTTGCTGACGCACTCCCCAGATTGGCCGTGGGATACCTGAAATAGGACCGGGCACCATTTCGGTCCATGTCCAGGACCGACCTTCAATCGAGATATCACTGACCGAACAGTCAGTTGAAGAAATTGAGGCTTTATGTCATGAACTCCAAGGCTTGAATATCAGCGCCACCGAATCTCTTGGGGAACCCAATTGGATGGACCCCTTTATTAAGTATCCGACGAACGGCCATCTTCCCGAAGACAGGACAGAGTCCCGAAAAATAGAAATCCGAGCTAAGAGATACGTTCTAAACGACGGACAGCTGTTTAAAAAGAGTTTTGAAGGCCTTTTGCTACGTTGCCTATCCCCTATTGAGGCTGAAGCCGTTATGATTTATGTTCATGAAGGGATATGCGGTATTCACTCAGGGGCCCGATCTTTATAACATCGCATTGTTAGAGCCGGATACTTTTGGCCAACGCTACTGGCAGACGCCAAGAAGTATACTAAGCGTTGTGCTATATGCCAATATCATGCTCCGGTACCATAACTGCATGGGGCTCTTTTATCGGTAACCCCTTTGTCTTGTCCATTTGACAGATGGGGAATCGACATTCTTGGACCTTTCAATCGATCAATAGGGCAAAGGAAATTCTATATTGTGGCAGTAGAGTACTACTCGAAGTGGATTGAAGCGGAAGCAGTATCCGTTATTTCAGAGAAAGTTGTGAAGCACTTTCTGTGGAAAAATATTGTGAGCCGTTTCGGGGTACCCCGAGCTTTGATATCAGACAATGGAACACAGTTTCGCGGAAAACACGTGCGGGATTTCTGTGTTAAGTTGGGCATCGCCCAGAAGTTCTCGTCAGTAGCCCATCCCCAGACTAATGGACTTACAGAAGTATCTAACAAGGTTATTCTGAAAGGATTGAAGACCAAGTTAGAAGATTTTGGGGGAAATGGCCCGAGCATATCTATGAGGTCTTGTGGGCTTACCGAACTAAACCTCGCTCAACGACCCAGGAATCACCATTCTTTTTGGTTTATGGGTCCGAAGCAGTTAGTCCGGTAAAAGTAGCCATCCGATCGCCCCGAATATCTCAGTATGACGAGCATATGAACGGCGAAAGGAGATTATTGGATCTTGAAATGATCGAAGAGAAGAGAGGTGCGATTTACGCACGGATGTGTTCATATCAGCGAACAATGGAACGGGCCCATAACAAGCGAGTCCTCTCGAGGGAAAGCTTTGAAGGCGACATCGTCCTTAGAAACATAAATGTACAGAGGAACGTCGGAAAACTGGACATAAACTGGGAATGACCGTATCGGTTGTTCAAAAAATTGGAATCTGGCGCGTTTAAGCTAGAGACGTTGGATGGCGATGAGATCCCCCGAACTTGGAACGTTATGAATCTAAGACGGTATTTCTTGTAAACTTTTGGTTAATAGTTTTAACTCAATAAATATATATTCTTCCAAACCTAAGCAAAGTATAAGTGAGTATGATCGTTTCTAATTAAATGATGGACCGACTCTGGAGTCGGATGATCTAGGACGAGTCTGGACTGGTGACCGAAGATTCTTATCCGCAAGGCTCCCAAGTCGCAGTGATCGCTCTGACGATTCAGATGCTCATGCGCTTGCCCAGTCCCGAGGATGAGTTGCGATTTTCCCAGAACTCACTACGAACTAAACATCCCCTCCAACGGCTTTCATTCTTCGGAAACAACCCTTGTGCTCATGAAGTTTGCTGAAAAAGAAGAAACGAGAGTTAAACTATCAAAGTACACGTTCGGGCTTAATGTGGGACGTATGCAGAACCAAAGTTCGGCCAACACAGCCTACGGGACTTTAATAAGAACCAGGATGTGGCCGAAGCCTGTTATGGGACTCATAACGAACCTGGGCCACGCCTTTCCCATTCAGTTGTAATCCCAAGGACGGAATAAGAGTGATCCAAGCATAATTGCAAATCCAACCCGGTCAAAATTAATCAAATCGAACCAAAGGAAAGGTTGGGGACCGATGAGTTGTCACTCTATAAGCCAGCCCCGATCTTACACTTGAAAGTTACTTGTGAGCATACCAGTTCGCATTAAAAACATTTGTCTGTTTCAAAGGTCAGTATTAAGACTACACAAAGAAGGAAGGGGAAAATGAACTCTCATTAATAAAGATTGGGATCAAGGATGGAAATACACTTATACGTTCTAACTGTCCTACCCATCTTTGTTACTCCTACTCCTTCTCCTTCGGTCCGGTCTGGGCCGCCAGCTGTTTGAGCTCTTCCTCTTGATCGGCCACCTTCTGGTTGACCGTCCTTTCCATTTTTTCAAAAAGATAGAAGAAATTATCGTCCTCCTGAACGGGTTCTTCTAAGGATGGGATCACCTGAAAATATCCATCCTTCTCCAAAGGATCGATCATCTTCCACCTCTCGTCCTCTGGGGAAAGCCCGAATTGCTTCGTAACCTGATCCTTCATGTTATCCAGATACTTAGCAATGTAAATCTCATGTATGTTATCTGCCAAAGCGAATAACAAGAGGGACTAAGCGAATCCCAGGACTGCCTCCCGGACCGAACTCTTTGCCGAGATGCGGGTTCTTGTCAGCTCCTCTTCCAAGCTCGTTTTTTCTTCTTGGGCCCGAAGCGGAAGCTCGTTAAGCTTGTTCCTCTTCTCTTGGGCCCGAGCTTGGAGTTGGTTGCTTTCTTCGTCTTTGGCCCGCAGCTTGGCCTCCATTTCCTCTTGAGCTACCTTAAGGACTCGATTGATTTCTTCATCCTTGGCCCACAGCTTGGCCTCCATCTCCTCTTGAGCTGCCTTATACTTGAGGTCCAGCTCGGAGATCTGATCTGTTAAGAGTGAGACCTCCATCCCAGCTCTTAACAGTTCGTTATCCAACCGGTCCCGGTCCTCTCGGGCCGTGATCAATTCACCATGCTTTATTTCAACTTGCTTCTTAGCGATGTCAAGTTGCTCTTGGACTTGTTGGGACACCACGCCATCATCTTGGTTCTTTTCCACGGCAATTGCGGTGGTGAAGCCTTTCCTCAGCATCTGCACAAGGTACAAGCAAGGTTAGAATGCAAACCTTCGGGCCTTACCACTAAAGAAATTTACTCTCGTTGCGAGGTCGAGGAAACTTTCAATGATCTCCTCCCCAGACATGTCGTCTTGAACATTGTTTGGGTTCTGCTCTCCGTAGAGGTGGAAATCTTCGAGGAAGGTACTCCTCCAGGAGGCTAACTTCCTCCCCTTCTTGAACCTGTCCATCAGGCCCAAGGCAACTCCCCAATCGGAGTTGGTCTTAGGGCACGAGACAGGATCCTTCAGAACTATCCCCTTGGTGGGGACCGAAGCATCCCCTCCCTTCTTCAATCTTTTGAACACCTTCGGGGCCATTGCTTCGGCCACCCTTTTTCCTCTTCCAGGGGGACAGATGGCAGAGAGACGTTCTCCTGAAGGTTGAGGCCGGGGAGAACTTTCTCCACGGGAACGGCTCCCTGCAGCAATAAACCAACTATGTTAGGAGGGATGTTGGAACATTTACCAATCTGGTAAAGGCTGGACAGACTCAAAGAGCGGATCATAGCCACTATCACCTCCTCCACCACTCCATAGACCCAAAATGCGAGTCCCTTGCCCGTTGAGGGTTCTCCTGAATAGCCTAGGGTCAAGGTTCCCGCGCTGGTAGTCTGGATCGGGGGGACCCCCAACGGATGACTCCGATGGGACCAACGTACCCCATGTTCCCGACTCAGAGGGTTCCGCATCACCGGTTGGTCCCGACTGTTCCCCAGAAGGACGAACCGAAACAGCAGCTATGCGTTTGAATCATGAGCTCGGCATCGTCTTTGTAGAACCTGCAAAAGAAATATATAAGGATCACGAGATGACGGTATAAAAATAAAGTTCATACCCGATCCTTCGGACGGATCTGAATCAGAAAACATTCCCCAAGGAGCTGGGGCTCCGGTCCTAACCGCGATTCCTATCCTTATTAGCCTCTCCTCCCGAAGCAGATCTACCCTTCTAAGACGTGCTTCGGGAGGAGGGACCATTGCCAGAGTATTGGCAATGTCTGGGCGGAAGGGGTTAAACCTAGTTCGGTCTAACTTTACTACGAGGGATTGAATTATGATTGGCCAAACCCTCAACAAGTTCTCCTTCGGGACTGTGATCCAAATATAGCAGGATTCCTATTCATGAAGGGATTCCTCCTTGTCAACTATGGCGCACTCATTGGTGCGCACAGCTATGTAATACAGTTTGCGGTTACTCATCAGACCCTTACCCCTCCGAGACCCGATCAAAAATAAATTGAAAAATTCTTGTAAGGTTGGGTCGACACCCTGTTCGTGGCAATAGAAAATGAATGCTACTATGTATACATAACTACCCGGAAACATGGCGTAGGTAGGGCAATGGATTTCCCGAAGCACGGCCGCCACAAACGGGTGTAAGGGAAACCGTAACCCACACCTCAAAGAGGCGTAACTAACAGGAATAGCGCTTGCCGGAACGTTCATTTCTGTCGGAAGAAAACAAGGAACATCCTCATTTCCCTTCCAGATGGAGTAATGAACGGGAATTGAAAACTTAAACCTAAGTTCCTCAATATGTAACTCAGACATGGTTGGGTATCTCGTCTTGCGAGGAGCCATGACGATTACCTTAGGAAAATGTTTGGAAAGGTGCCGGAAGTAAGTAAGAGCGAGGATGCTAAACGCCAATTGTTGTAACGAAAAGGTTTCGCAAATAGACGGTGGGGATGAACAGTCTCAAATACCCTAACTTAAATAGTAAAATCCGACCTATTGCATGTCGCCATGTAGGACGCACAGGCGGCTGCAGTTGGTACGCACTCATCACGCCTATATGGTAACAGAATACAGAAAGACGCATGTCAGGATTTTAATATTTAAATAAAAATACGTAAAGGAAACGACCGTTACGCTTACTCCGAATTCAAATTCTACTTTCTATATTTACCTTAGGATGCTGGCTACCTTCGGGAACGGTCCTTAGAATGCCCGAGCCATCACAGGGTCGGCCTCGTATCACCTCTTCGATGGTAAACAAGCTCGATGGGCTAGTGATGAAGGCTTCGGGACCGGGTATCCTTAAGTGTGTGAGGCCCAACTTATGTGGGCTGGAGGGCCCATGTAAGTTAACCGGACAGGAAAGCCCACTATATTTGCAGAACCGAAGATGGAGTTTACCATAGCAATGAATGAAGGAAGTCAGTTGGCAGACCAATCCAGGCGGTTACTTCCCACATGCTCCACGCTTCGGGCCCCCCTCGTGTTCCATGCTTCGGGCCCCTCCTCGTGTTCCACGCTTCGGGCCCCTCCTCGTGTTCCACGCTTCGAGCCCAACCACGTTTTACATCATGCGACAACAACTCTAACAAACTTGTCAAATGCGGTTACGCGACGTGGAGCACACATGATCCCAAACCTATAAATACTGAGCTTGGCGACGGAAAAAGTAGAACCTTTTGGACGCGGAAGAACATACTGTTATCCAGCCGAAATTCTTACCGCCTTCTTATAACATCCATTTTCTTTAACCTCCGCCATATCTTGTAATGGACTCATTTTCGATTAGTGAAACGGCTAAGAGCTTTTCTTGCTCTTAGCAAGTGGTTTTTCCCCCGTTTCTTGGGGTTTTCCACTCTAAATTGCTTTGCCAACTGCGTTGTTTGATTACTTAATCGTTTCTCCACTTTTAAACAAATAAAAACCGAGATTGTTTTTTAGCAAATCAATCGACTGTTGGTACCTCTAAAAAGGTACCACAACACTATTCATTATTTTTTAATAATTTTTTTTTATTTTTTTGATTCATTTAAAATATAAATTTTAATAATTTAATAATAAATATGTTAATATAAATATTTATAAAATTATAAATTTGAATATAATATCGGAAATTGATCCTAATATTCGGTATCAGGCGGTACGAAAAAAATATTGGTACCGATCGAAATTTTAAATGACAATCGAAACAAAATATAAAGAACAATATAAATTAATAAATAATAATTAAACGACAAGATAATCGAAATAATTAGAATTATCACTATTTCTCGCATTACTAGAAATAATAGATAAAATTGATAAGATACAAAGATAAAATTAAATTTGAAGAGATAAGATGATGTAGATGAAAGATAAATAAAAAATATATGGATGAGTGAGAATTTTGTAGAAAGAGAATATGATGTAGATTTGAAAGAATGATGATGTGTAGAGAGATTTATATATTGGAAATGATTTTTAGTACCGAAAAGATTACAGATAGCCAATTTCATGGGTAAAAACGAGCATAGCACTGTAGGTTACCATCATCTTTTAAATCACGGTACTTTTAAATTATTTTTAAAATAACACTGAATAAAAATACATAATTGATATAACAGTATCTTTAGCTGGCATGTTTATCTTTCCAAAATTCATAAATATAATGCAATTAATAAATTATATAAGTATACATATATTAAATATAAAATATTAATAAATAATAAGTTTTTTGTAATTGTTATGCTACAGATTAATACATACTAATCTTATTATACTACATATTAATATTATAACCTTATACTACATATTTACCATATATCATTCCAAAAATAAAACAATGTACCGTGTAAAATATATATGTATACATATATTAAATATATAATATTAACAATTAATATTTATGGTTAATATAAAATGAAGACACTATCCATTTTAGTTTATACTTAAAAAAATTATTGGTTGGAATTTTAATCAGATTAGTTAAAATCTAATTTGTTTGATGTTGGAGAAATTGCATATTTTCTTTACGTTAGTATAATTTATTTTATTATTTCGGTATACTAATGTAGATACTATAAATCGATGTATTAAATGTATTCCATATAATAATGTAATTAAATAATATTGATTATCTGGTAATCTATCATATTATCATTGTTATTATTATTTTATTAATATAATATAATATATGACGGCTGACACTTAACTAATAATTACCAAGCGAATAGTTCAATTTCCATCTATACTATTTTTAATTTGATTTAATAATATATTGTTTGGGTCAATAATTTAATTAAAATTTTAACAAAGAATTTAAAAATTCAAATTCCCATGGAATAGTTATATTAAAAAATTAATTTTTGAAATTTACTATTAAAATAGAGTTATTTTTAATTATTTTTAAATTACAAAAACCCATTAATTATTAATTGCATTATTTTTATGATTTTTGGAAAGATAAACATGACAAATGAACGTACTATTATATTGATTATATATTTTTATTTAATATTATTTAAAAAATACTGTGATTTAAAAGATGATGGTAACCTGAAAGTGATATGTTTATTTTTTTCTCCCGATATAATTTCGTAGAATTTTCCGCGCTTCGTGTACTCTATGGCACTGGATTGACGCAATGAATACTCGTCAGAAGCAGTTGGGAATAGAGGGTCATGCCCATGCCGTACAACCCTGCTATAAAGAGATGGTTAAGGCCGCTCCCAGCAAACTACCACAATTATAGTGACCTAGCCGTATACTTTGCTGTTGCGGGAATCTGAGAATGGCGAAATCGGAGCATCCTCTGAAGGCTGTCGGTTGGGCAGCCAGAGATACATCTGGGATCCTTTCTCCATTTAATTTTGCAAGAAGGTGACCATTTTATGATGACAATTTCAGGCTTTGCATTTTTCTGAGCTTGACATTTTATGATTTCGATGCAGGGCAACCGGCGAGAAAGATGTGCAGTTCAAAGTGCTCTACTGTGGGATTTGTCACTCAGATCTCCACATGCTCAAAAATGAATGGGGCTTCACTTTTTATCCAATTGTCCCTGGGTATCTTTTATTTTCATTCGCTTTTTTTTTTGTTTTGTTGAACCAAATTTAACCCCCTAGCTTTCTGATCACAACTGTTGAAGTTTTTTTAGGTTCTCGAGTTAATATAGTAAGAGTACTCTCAGTAATCTCTAAGTTTTCAGTTTTCCTTTCATTTTAATCTGTTTTGAGTTGATCTTGGAACTTCATGTACTGGTTATGTTGACAGATCTAGTTTATTACCATACACTCGGATTAAGGTTTTGTAGTTTCAAATAATCACCTATTTGAATGAAAATGCTGATAAGATCAGCTTAGAATTAGGGTAATGTTGAAATAGTGTCCCACATTGGTGGTTATGGAAATACAAATCTTCTAGTTTATAAGATGAGTGATATCATAAGTAATTGGCTTGAACTAGCTTTTTCAATGTGATTCATTTCTCTTATTGATTGAACTAACATACACTCTCCCGGTCAATTGAATATTGAATTTCTATATGGTATCGGTGCTGCAAGGTAGGTTTCGGATTGGTCTATACCGCTTTAGACAGAAAAAACTCTGATAGAAAAACATATCGAGCTTAGGCGATAAAAATAGATCGACCTATGATTCGAGCAAACATATTGAAACAAGTCTAAATCAGACCAAGGCTAGTTCGACTAAAGAGGGAGTGTTGAAACATTGTACCACATCGGTTATGAAAACACAAATGTTCTGGTTTATAAGAGGAGTGATATTGAATTGACCTAGCCTTTTCAATGTGATTCACTTCTCTTATGGGCTAAGCTAAGCTACACAGACATTCTTTCGGCCCATTGAATCTTGAATTTCTATATGGTATCAGTGTTATAGGGTAGGTTTCGGGTTTGTCCGTACTGGTTTATATAGAAAAAAAACTATGGTAGAAAAACGCATTGGACTTAGGTGATAAAAATAGATCGACCTATGGTTCGAGCACCACCGAGCATATTCAAACAAGTCTAAACCGGACAAATTCCAGTTCCACTTGAGAGGGAGTATTGAAACATTTTCCCACATCGGTTGCGATGTTCTAGTTTATAAGAGGAGTGATATCATATGTAAATTGTAAGATGTTCTGATTTCCCTCTGTCTTATGCAGTCATGAGATTGTTGGTGTGGTGACTGAAGTAGGCACAAAAGTTGAGAAAGTTAAGGTTGGTGATAAAGTAGGTGTTGGATGCTTAGTGGGATCTTGCCGCGAATGTGAGCAATGCACAAGTGACCTTGAAAACTACTGCCCTAAGCAAATACTCACTTATGGCATGCCTTATCTCGATGGCACAATTACTTATGGTGGTTACTCCAATATCATGGTTGCTGATGAGCATTTCATTGTTCGTTGGCCCGAAAATTTCCCTCTTGATATCGGTGCTCCTCTCTTATGTGCTGGAATCACAACATACAGTCCTTTGAAGTACTTTAATCTCGACAAACCTGGAAAGAAAGTAGGAGTCGTTGGTCTCGGTGGGCTTGGTCATGTCGCTGTTAAGTTTGCTAAAGCATTTGGAGCTAAAGTGACTGTGATCAGTACATCTGAAAGCAAGAAGAAGGAAGCTCTTGAAAATCTTGGTGTTGATGAGTTCTTGGTTAGCCGTGATCCTGAGCAAATGCAGGTGAGGTGAACAATGTTGAAATATATCCCACATCGGTTGTGAAAA
>RWGZ01000956.1:0-56999 GCA_009725065.1 Utricularia reniformis
AGGTGCCCTTCCGGATGAAAACCCGCTCCGGGAGAATCGAACAGTGACATTTTGAGCAGGGGGCTCGTCCAGGACTGACGATTGAGCCCCCGGTAACGCATCAACCTCATCGTTTGCCCGAGGATTAGGGTCTACCTCAATCTCTTCATCGAAAACATCTTCATCAGAATTCCGAGCAGTCATGATAATAGAAATCCAAACTCAGCAGTAAAGCTCTCAATGGGATAAAATCTCGGTCCCCACGGACGGCGCCAAACTGATCTCGTCTAAAAATATTTTAGGGTGTTTGTTTATGATCAGTCAATTTTTAATTACTCGAAATTTAATTGTTGGGGGGACACGAGCGATATACGAGGTTGAGCCCACAATGTGTGAGCTTACGTCCTTGGGAGAGCGAAGCTCTACCTTGGTTTCCACTATAATAATCAAAGGATACAAGTACAATGAGGTGATAATAATAATCCAGATGAAAACGGCTGGAAAAACGATCGAAAACACTTCGTCGAGCCCGAAAGGTGCGCAGTCGCGAGTTGTGGTCAACAACTCGCGAATGGGCAAAACAACAACTCGTGAACATGTATCAGAGCAACAACTCGCGAGACAGGCTGGAGTAACAATAAGTCGCGAGTGCGGGCTGCAGAGCGATAACTCGTGAGTGTAAAAATAGGTCGCGACTATGGGGGATATTAGCAAAATAGCACATTTTAAAAAAAGTATTTGTTGAATAGCCTCTTTTGAAAAAGAATTTGGGGAATAGCCTAGGTTAATATTTTGTTTGCAAAATAGCATAAGTTCATATATATTTTAATAAAATTAATTCAAATAATTGTAATATTATTTTTATAATACAATTATAAATATATAATAAATTAATATACAAATTTATTTTAATTAATTTATTAAAAAATGAAAAATAAATTATATTAGTTTAATAAAACTAGTATGAATTTGTTAAAATAAATTAAATTACGATATGAAAAATATTGATACAATATTATATTGGACGACACATGAAATACCGGTAATTATGATTATCGGTATATCGATCGATACCAAAATTTATTCGGTAATATGTGTTCAAATATTCGATCGATATGTGATATATAATGAGGTATCGGGTTATAGTGTTGGATATCGATTTATACATGAAATATCGGGTGGTAACATTATAAAATCGTAAGAATTTGCAAAAATAAATTAAATCATTTAAAAGTATTCACGTGTCGTCTAATATATTACATATCGTAAATAATGTTTACATATTGTAAATAGTACGAATTTGCAAAATAAATTAGTATGAAATATCGGGTGGTAACTATAGATCGTAAGAATTTGCAAAAAATAGTATGATTTTTTGCAAATTCGTACTATTTACAATATGTAAACATTATTTACGATATGTAATATATGAGATGACACGTGAATACTTTTAAATGATTTAATTTATTTTTGTAAATTCTTACTATTTTATAATGTTACCACCCGATATTTCATGTATAAATCGATATCCAACACTATAAAGTGGAACAAAATGGTTTAGACAACCAAGAGGTTTTTTGCAAATTCGTACTATTTACAATAGGTAAACATTATTTACGATATGTAATTAATGATAAAATATTATATCGGACGACACATGAATACTTTTAAATGATTTAATTTAATTTTGCAAATTCTTACGATTTTATAATGTTACCACCCGATATTTCATGTATAAATCGATATCCAACACTATAACACAATACCTCATTATATATCACATATCGATCGAATATTTGAACACATATTACCGAATAAAATTTGGTATCGATCGATATACCGATAATCATAATTACCGATATTTCATGTGTCGTCAAATATAATATTGTATCAATATTTTCCATATCGTAATTTAATTTATTTTAACAAATTCATACTAGTTTTATTAAACTAATATAATTTATTTTTCATTTTTTAATAAATTAATTAAAATAAATTCATATTTTAATTTATTATATATTTATAATTGTATTATAAAAATAATATTACAATTATTTAAATTAATTTTATTAAAATATATATGAACTTATGCTATTTTGCAAACAAAATACTAACCTAGGCTATTCCCCAAATACTTTTTCAAAAGAGGCTATTCAACAAGCACTTTTTTTAAAATGTGCTATTTTGCTAATATTCCCCGCGACTACGAGCAATAAGTCGCGGGTGTGGGATGAAAAGCAACAAGTCGCGGCTCATGCAGAAACAAGACGCGGCTCTACAGTGTGCAGAAAAGTAATACTTTGCCTGAGGAAGCGTGATAACAGTCTGAAAACCTCAAAATGCACTAGAGCTTATATTTATAGAGAAATCTAGCCAAACTTCGCTTACTTGAGCTCAGTTTTACTTCACTTAGCCCAAAACACTTAAATAACCTCTAATTATATTGTAATAAATGTCATACCATCTTGAAGTTTCGGGATCTCATCTCGGTCGAGATTTTAGTAGGAAATACGATGAGAAAATACCGGAAAACCTTGTATATTAGTTCTTTGCCTCCAAACAATGAATACGCAGCCACATAACATCGTCGCGCCCGACCGATGTGCTCTTGGGTGGCAAATTACGAAAATACCCCTGGCCCCGTCCGGGGCCGAGATAACCTAAAACATCTCAAAACTCTTACAGAAGCTTTATACGGGGTCCAGCGAGCTTGAATTACGAGAATACCCCCCTGAGAACGCCTCGCGATAGACATATAAAAATATCGGAAATATTACACAGCCACGTCGGACGAGCCCCCGAGTAAGGATAAATATAAGGGAATATACCCGGGTAATATCAGAACCACTTTACCCTTTATAGGATTCTATAATCTATAACCAAATTCAGAATCTCCATAGCCCAAGAAAACACAAAACTAATTATGTCAATCAAGCTTTCTTCATTGATCCTTATGAATCAACACACCCACTTTGCATCCAAACACTCTCAGATGGTGTAGCTTCTGTTTTCTCCCACTACAAAATTCTTTGGGAACTCTGAAGTTAACAGAAGCACTGGGAGATCTGTTCTTGAGATAACAAGCAGTGGTCAAGGCTTCTCCCCAGAATTTCTTCAGTACTTTGGAGGTGGACAACATGCACCTCACTATGTCTAATAAGGTTCTGTTAAGTCTCTCCGCAATGCCATTGTGCTGGGGTGTTCGAGGTTCCGTCCTTTCATGCATGATGTCGTGATCTCTGCAATATGCCCCAAAAGCATGAGAGGTGTACTCCCCTCCATTGTCACTTCTCACACAAATCAGCTTCTTACCATATTCTGTTTCAACTAGAGAGTAAAATTCCTTGAATTTAATGAGAGTCTCATCATTCATTCTGATTAGATACACCCAAGATTTCCTGGTTGCATCATCCACAAAAGTAACAAAGCACTTCTTGTTATGAAGGATTCTACATCCATTTCGCCACATACGTCACTGTGAACAAGCTAAAGAGGATTTCTCTTTCTAACAGATGGTATTTTAAAACCAACTCTATACTGCTTTCCCTTGAGGTAATCCTCACAATGCTTTAATTCTGTAAAGTCTTGATTAGGGATGAGTTCACCTTTGATCAGATGTTTGAGTCCCTCGTTGCTCAAGTGAGCCAGTCTTTTGTGCCAAATTTGCAGTGAAATGTCATTGGTAACTGCTGCAATGGAGTTCGTGACAATTTCCATCTCAGTCTGATAAAGTTTTCTTTCTAGTCTGCCTTTCGCAATTATCAGTGATCATTTGATCAATTTCCAAGAGCCATTAATACAGATGCTAGTGAATCCCTCTTTGTCAAACATATTTCCATATAACAGATTCAATCTCAAATTTGGAATGTGTCTAACCTGATGTAAGATTAATTTCATTCCAGTGTTCGTCAGTACCTCAATATTCCCAATTCCCATGATCATTGATGCACTTGAATTTCCCATTCTAACCATCCCATAATCACCGGCATTGTACTCCTTGAAGAAATGAATATTAGGAGTGGCATGATATGATGTTGATGTATCGAATATCCATTCCTCAACTCCACCACGAGAAGCATTCATTTCCTTCACATATAGAACAATCAAATCATCCTCTCCTGAGGTTCATCATTCTTCTTTTTATCCTTTTTGTGCACTTCTGAAGCTCTCTTGTAATACAAGCAATTTTTCTTCAAATGCCTACAATTCCGCAGTGGAAGCATGCTCTAGATTCAGCATCAGTGCCTGAAGATTTAGCTCTCCCACTGGATTTGTCACTCCTTGACTTGCCTCTTTTATTGTAATTCCGTCCATTACTCCTTCCCATCCTTTCAGTCGTTGCTAAAATTCCCTTGTCATCTTTGTTTGAATCTCTTCTTCGTTCCTCTTCATTCAATAGACTTTCTATCACCACAACCAAGGATAATACTGGAGCGGAGTTACTTAGAGTCACCACAAGCGTTTCCCATGAGTCCGGGAGAGTCCCTAGCAGAAGGAGTACTTGCAATTCATCATCAAGGTCAAATTGGCTCTGGTCAATTTGTTTACTAGGTCTTGGAATTTGTTTAGATGTTCAACCATCGATTGAGAGTCCAAGTATCGAAGATTTACAAGTTTCTTGATGGTTACAACTTTATTTTGGACATTCTTTCGCTCGCAGATAGTTTGCAGCTTTGTCCAAATTGATTTTGCTTCTATTTCCTCCCCAATATGGTGGAATAAGGTTAAGTCCACCCAAGATCCGACATAGGCCACGGCTTTCTTGTTCATCATTTTCCAATCAAGCGCATCAACTTTTTCTGGTTTCACCCAAGGATCGATTACCATCCACAAATCCTTGAATGATAACAAATCTTACATTTTGACTTTCCAAATGGAATAATTGCTAGAGGTGAGTTTAATCATTGGGACATCCGCTTCTTCCATCTACCCGAGACAATAAGCGTTGAACCCAAGCTCCGATACCACTTGTAAGCTTTGTAACCTTATCAATGAGTGAAGAGACCAACAAAGTTAGTGCACAACCAATTTCTGTTTCATGTTTCCTTACTACTTTAGTTTAAGCATAAATAAAAGAAACAAGAGCAATTTTACGTGGAACCCGAGTGCTGTGAGAAAACCACGGATCGAGAGAACCTCGATCAATCCACTAAATCAGTGAATAAGAGTACCACACATACACCACCAAGAAACTCCAATGAAACAGTGAACAAGCAAATGAATCACACGAAAAACCTTCGTTGATTCATAGTGATGCTATCACTCATTGGCCACTGATCCAAATCTAAAAAATGCTACCTTTCTTGTACTCAAAACATCAGCAGAGAAAATGTTAACCACCAAACCACTTCCCCTGCTTTTCTGTGCAAACTTCAAATCTTTTAACCTCAACGGTTAACTGTCATTGGATCGTTCTTTCGATTTCTGTTAACCACCAAGCTACCTCATATGTTGGAATTGGGCTCAAGCCCCAACAAACTTTGCTTGTTCTTGCAGGACATAAAGGTAGCCCACTAGAATCTTCACTTGTTTATGTATTCGACTTTAAAAGTGTTAACACAAGTTTTAGCACAAGTTTCTTGGGACTTAAAAAACTCCAAATCGGTGGATGGCAGGTTAAAGCAATTCATATTTCATTCCCAAATCTCAAATCCAATTAATATCAATGATATTTTCATGATTCTCTTAAAGAATTCTTGATCATTTTTACCACTTAGATTCTTAATATTACTGCAAAGTATTTATGCTTCAATTATAACTTCATTAGAATTGCAAGAGTTTTATACCGGCTGGTACTATTCGTACAGTTCATGACCGATACAATCGATTTTTCTTATATATCAATGGTATACCAGTGATATATCGGTATATAGATCATAACTGATATGACCAATATATCAGACGGTATACCACCGATATTACTTCCATGCTCGGATGCCTATCTTATATGGATTCAAGATCATGCTTTCTAAGCTTTGTCCCTGGCTCGTCGACCGAAATCATTTCGTCTGCTACACTTATTTCTCTAACACTGTATGCTTATCTCAGCTTGTAATACATGCACTTAAAAATAATGCTTCATTAAAGTTCAATGCATCAATTACATATCGAAATTACAGGGCGGCAATATTGCCGAAAACCAGCCCGGCCGGCGATGAAAACGCAGCACCGATACTAAATACGAATCCCGATCATCAAAATCACACATACATTATATATACCATTTCATTGACTTCATTCATTTTTTGTTCAATTCAGTATTCCGAAGCTGAACCGGAGCTGGATTCGCAAGAAAAGTCGGAACTTTATCCCCTGGCATTACAACCGAAACTTCAGGTGCATTGTTCATAGAAGCCTGAACACAAGAAATAAACAGCAAAAAAGTGTAAATAATTGTGTTATCACATGGCTAAATATTATATTTTAAGACAGTTTGGTCGTTATCATAACATGGACAACTAGGATTGAGTCCCCTTGTTCAAATGAATAGATTCTCTTACCACAAACAATAAAGTTGATAGACAATTATATAACTGTATAAACTAAGGAAAAAAACAGGCAAATTCAAACACATTATTGTATAGTACATAAAACACTGAATGTCGGGAGATTTTCAATGTGGTATTGTCATATGATGGCTTCATGTTATGTTCTTACAATATACATTAATGGAAGTAGGGGCCAAAAGAAAAAAAAACAAGCCACGTTAATTCTATTTTTCTGTAAAGAATGATTCTGGATTTGTCTTAACAAGAACAGATATGTTTGTTCTAGAAATTCAGGATTCAATGGACTTAAAGAGTATAGTGTAGCTCAATTAATAAGAGAAGTGAATCAGGGTTTAGGTGTAATGGAATAGCCCTAAACCCTAGATCCTGAATCAAATTGAAAAGATTTGAATTAAATCGACTACTTATGATATCATTTTCTCTATAAATTAGAATATTTTTGTTTCCATAACCAATGTGAAAGAATATTTTAACACTCATCCTCGAGTCGAACTAACATTTGTTCGGTTCATACATATTTCATTATACTCTGTGGCACTCAAATTATAGGTCAATTTATTTTTGTCTATCTCTAATTCTAATACATTTTTCTACCATAGTTTTTTTTAAACGGGTATAAACTAGCCCAAAACACATTGTAGCTCTGATATGATATAGAAATTCAGGATTGGGACAGAAAAAATATGGTTAGACAATAAGAGGAATGAATCACATTCAAAATGTTTGATCAAATCATTAAAATCTCATTTTTCTTATAAACTAGAATATATAATATGAAAAGACAGGATTTTGGTATGTAATAGCCTTACTTTTGGAGATGGGTAGCCGAGTTTATGGTGATAATCGAATTCACGAAAGTGGGTTTGTGCCTCCACATCATCACGGTTGTTTCCGGTGGTGCTACGGCGGCGGTTATCGGTAACTCTGAGAAACTTCTCGAAGATAGCCATAGCTAGAAACATTGAAATAAGAATAGCGGTAGCTACGAAACCGAAGGAGAGAGCGTTGACGGTATTATCGAACTGGGTACGGTTATCTTCTTTGTACGAGTACAATGGAGCACCGCCGGGAGTCGGCGGTAAGACTCCTCCTCCTCCCCAAGCACCGCCTGAACCACCACCTCCCATGCCGGAGATTGAGAATTTGGGGATTAAAGACGGCGGTTCAGACGGCCGGAGAGACGGTGAGGATGGCGTATGGAGAAGGAATCTTTGGAGAAAGAGATAAACTCAGAAAAGAGAGCTGAGAATGGAAATGGGACTTGTGCTGATTCTGGCCAACTCCCGTTTCATTTGTTGCAGAGATATGTGAAACTACGTTTTTACCCTCGGTTATCACTGACAGTCTGACATTTGACACTCTTTAATAATTTAAATTTCCCCATCCTAATTATTAAATTGATGCAATTCTTTTCACTAAAAATGCTATCTTTTTAAACCAATTTGATAGATCAAATTGGAAATCTTTAGATTCAATTAAATTGATAAGCATCGTTAATTAAATTGTAATGAATTGTAAATATTTTAAATTTATTTTAATAATTTAAATTTCTTATTCTAATTATTAGTGTTAAACACGATCTAATTTTAGTAACAACGATGAATTTTAAATTTTTAACAATAAATAAATATAATGTTGTTTGTTTTGTGTGGTTTAAAAAAATAACGATTTGAAGATATCAGTAATGTCATCAGTATAATTTATATCAAAAAATTGGTTGAGCAAAAAATCCAAAAATATATATAAATTTTTCCAAAATTTTTAATTAGAATCGTAAATTATTTTAGGACGACGCGCAAATATAGTCCCCACTGTTTAGGCATAATGGCAAATTGAGTCCCCACTGTTTATGCATAATGGCAAATTGAGTTCTCATCATTTTAAAATTTTGGCAATTTTGAACCCCAAAGTTTTATAATGGCAAAACAGGTCCCCGACTTTTGTATGGTTTGGCAAAACTAGCCGGCAATTCTGTAAGAACCCGAAACTGTCCTAAAAATACTGGATTATATTTAAAACAATAATCAAATTTATTAATGAGTTATGATATTTTGTAATAAAATGATATTTTAAGTAGATAATTTTTTAGTAAATTTAATCTTCAATATATTTAATATTAAAATTTTAAGGTTTTGAAAAATCTTAGTTCTCCAAATTTTGATCATTTGATAAATCAAATTCTAAAAATATCAAAATTACTTCTCAAAACTCGATGAATAATTATGTCATACACATCTATAATTTGAACACAAGTTTGAACAAAAAATACAAAGTAAGGTTATGTTTTGTATGTGTTTTGAGATTTAGAATGCAGTTTGAGAATGTGTTTTCATAATGTGATCACAGATCAAGAATGAATGGGTCTTCTGTAAATTATATATTGAGTTGTAGAATGAAATCATGTTATGTATGAATTAAGATTGATAATGCATTTTCAGTTAAAATATACGTTTTTACCCTTATAGATAAGTATGATGAAAATATCATTTCACTGAAATTAAAATACAACAATATTGTTTGCATTCAAATCCTTACTCACTATATTATCGACATCGACAAGATTACCGATCTGGGTACCGTTTCTATTCGGACCGGTACGAAATATTTTTNATGACAATTACGATCGTTAAATAAATTTGCAACGGTGTTCCTCAACGTTTTGAAAAACGTAAACCCTAACGGCCGTTAAATAATTTAGGGACCAATTTCGCCAAATTCCACAAATTTGGGGACTAGTTTTGCTACCAAACGTAAATAATGAGGACTAGTTTTGCATTTTTTAAACTTTGGGGACTAATTATGAACTTTGGGGATTGAATTTGTCAAATTTTACAAACTATGGGGATGAATATTGACAATTAACTGAAGTTTGGGGACTCTATACGCAAAAAAAAAATTTGTGAACCAAATTTATCAAAATCAACAAAATTTGAGGGCCAAAGGTGCCATTTTCTCATTATTTTATGATCCAAAGCAATAATTCGGTGAACAGTGAAAACGAGCGCATACACATACGTGAAGCCCGCCGTGCGTCGGCCGCAGAGAATCTGATACAATCGTGGCCGTTGAAAGTTCACGTGGGGTCTCTCTTTTCGCTGTAAAGCCTGGGCCGCTTTCTTTGCTTTTTTATCAATCTGCCGGCAATTCTGTAAAAACCCGAAACTGTCCTAAAAATACTGGATTATATTTAAAACAATAATCAAATTTATTAACGAGTTATGATATTTTGTAATAAAATGATATTTTAAGTACATAAATTTTTGTAAATTTGATCTTCAATATATTTAATATTAAAATTTTAAGGTTTTGAAAAATCTTAGTTCTCCAAATTTTGATCATTTGACAAATCAAATTCTAAAAATATCAAAATTACTTCTCAAAACTCGATGAATAATTATGTCATACACATCTATAATTTGAACACAAGTTTGGACAAAAAATACAAAGTAAGACTATGTTCTGTATGTGTTTTGAGATTTAAAATGCAGTTTGATAATGTGTTTTCATAATATGATTACAGATCAAGAATAAATGGGTGTTCTGTAAATTATATATTGAGTTGTAGAATGAAATCATGTTATGTATGAATTAAGATTGATAATGCATTTTCAGTTAAAATATACGTTTTTACCCTTATAGATAAGTATGATGAAAATATCATTTCACTGAAATTAAAATACAACAATATTGTTTGCATTCAAATCCTTACTCACTATATTATCGACATCGACAAGATTACCGATCTGGGTACCGTTTCTGTTCGGACCGGTACGAAATATTTTTATATTTTCCATATATATATTTGTCATTTTTTCCATATATATATTTTGAGAATAAGAATTCTCATGATCATAATACTTTAGAAATCAAAATTATCAAAACTATGAAAATATGATCATCATATTTGTATCTCGTTATTATTCTTTTTTATTATTTCAGTAATGACTAATGGTGTTGTGGCCTAAATTATTTAGGCACAAAATACAAATTATTTCATGCAAAATAATAAGAAATATTTTTTCTATATGTTTACTAAAGTAGAGAACCAAAAACAAAATCATTAATATTTGTCATTTTCCAATCCCACACCAACCAAAATATAGGTGGGCCTAAGAATGGGTTGGAAAATTTTATTGATTAATAGGTTATGTCAGTATCCTCTTGGATGGTAACCTTAGAAATAGAAGAAGGAAAGCCATAAAAATGATAGGGAAATAGACAGAAGAATGAAGGGAGAAGCTGCAAGCCGAAGGTAAGGGAGAAGAAGGGGTAGAGACGGCTGGAACCCGGAGAGAAGATACGGAAAATCCGATAAATTCGATAGATATTTTAGATACAATACAACAAGGGTTGTATACCCTAAAACCTAAACAAGTAATGTCCAACAACTTAATAAGTCCAAGATAAATAATGATAAGCTCATTAAGATCAAAGTTCATAATCCATCGTATCAATTCCGTATTCTTCCTACTTAGGAACATCACAGGTTAATCCAATATCTTTCAAATTTGATCTAATCCGTTAACCAGTTAATATAATATAAATCACAAACTTTAAAAAATGAAAAAAAATTAATTATAAAATAAAAATAATAATGAAAATTTGGCTAATATCAACTCGTTAATCCATACAAATCGATTAGTAACGGGTTGTTGGATTTGTTTTGCAGTACAACACGTACATATAATTTTCACAGATCATGCCACATGTTGGGCAATTCAGACGGGTTGGAGTACTCCGATCGATTGGGCATGCTCATGCCCACCCTACACCAAAATTACCCCATTGTAGATTTGCTATTAGGGGGTGAGCATGCGTCGGTGCAATCCGTATAAATGAGTCATCTTGTATACCGGTCCGTCAAATCTTAATTGTGGGTTGGGCCGCGAAACAACTTGTCAACTCGTTGTGCCAACCAGTTGAAATGTGCCCAATTGTATTTTTTAAATTTTAGAGTTTAAATTAAATATTTTTTAGTATAAGTTTTTAATTTAGGGTTTCGGTTATGTCAACTTGTTGACATGTTGGATCATATTTTCAACCAGTTGGGTCAATCCGTACAGGTTCAACGAGTTCGATCCGTAATCCGTTGTGTCCGACCCATGCCCACACCTATTTGCTATATATCAAAACATTCCGCATAAATAAATAAATAAATAAATTTAAATAACTTCATTCATTTAACTGATACACTTAAAGTCGAAATAATAAACTTTATCTTAATACTAGAGAGATTATCTAATGATACATAATTCTCAATGACTAATATGTTTATTAAGTTAATGATCCAATCCAAGAATGTAATGTGAATATATAATAAAAAATCGGGTATCATATACTGCACTTTCATTGATTTTATAATTTTGATTTACGTATGTCAAAGTTGATATTCAAAATTTTTTTATTTTCCGAAATCAATATTCGAACTTTAGGAACTAGTTTCTAAGTCATTGGATCAATTTTACATGAATATGATTCAGAAAATTGCATAACTAACATCCACATCACAAAAATGTAGTGATACCTAAAGTTTTTAATACATTTTGTTTTTACTCCTGACAATGTAGTACCGCTTTTTCCGTTATGTTTAAAATGTATTTCCGTTAGTTTGATCACATTAAAAGTTTATAAAATATGCAAATAAAACTTTTATAATTTAAATATTTATATAAAATTGATAATTGAAGTTCGAGAATTATGCATACAATATAAAATATTAACGGTGTCGTTATATGGTCAATGATAAACGGTATTGGTAAATTGAGGTATTTTACATGCATTTAATTGAAGTTGAAGAACTATAAATCCATATTTTTGTTCAAATAGCGTATCATATTTGCTTTGTAATTTGGAGAACATGTCATTTATACAATTCGTAAATTGGAGAGCTAGAGACAAACGCCACGTGAATATGATTTTGTAAGCATTGAGAATCAATGATATTTGCAAATACCATATTTGCGAAACCAATTGTTTACGCCACAAAAGTCATATTATTGTACCATATTTAACTCAATATTAGACATAAATGTTTAAATATGAATATTATTTTTTCAATTTTTGGAAAAAATAATAATTGATAAAATATTTTTCTCAAAATACAAAAATAAAGCATAAAATTAATACATTTCCCAAATTAGGGTGGATTCCAGCATATTGAAGAAAAATTATAAGAATCCCATTGGAAGTAATATCTGAATTCATCGTCTCGATAAATAATCTGAAGAACATTGAAATGCTGGAGGAATGATCTTCATATTGATCGTAAGAATATGGTCAGATGGGAAGGTGAACTTCTTATTCTTACTCAGGATGTGACCATACTCATATTTATAAATGAAGTTTGAATTAATTGCAAATTCACCCATCAATAAATTGTAATTGAGTCCCCAAGAATTTCATACATCAATAATTGACCTTTACATTATAATATTAAATGATTATGATCTATATCATATATTGATCACCAAATTAAATTATTAATCTTATTACGGTAATAATAAATATGATCAAATACATACATATACGTCCGCATGTTTAATAGCATATATAAGAAGACAACACATGATATTAAATCCACATTATTAGAATAAATATTATAACATCCCCAAGTCACATGTTAATAATTGTATCGATCCATGTGCTGTGTGACAAATTGATATGAGATAATTTCATTTATTCGACAATGGTGGGGGCTCCAATGCAAATATAAACATATTTGGGGACTTTTGTATAATTTTGCAGGGGCTGAGTGTAATGTTTTAAATGATCCAAAATAGTGCAAAACCTTTGTCCTATTTGTCAATTTTTATCTAAAGTGATTTGTTTTCTGGTAATTTTAGTATAAAAAATATAATATATTTAGCAAAATTGTTCCTATCAACATTTTATTTTATTTTTATTTTATAATATTGAACCCCATGTGGATGAACTCTTAGGGTTTAGGGTTGAGAAGAGATATCGTCCTACTTTTTTTCATCAAACTTAAAATATTCAAATAAAATATTGCTATTCTAAAAATATTATATTAATTTGTTTTAATATAAACAAGCGAGGCACTATAAATAACAAATTTCTGATGAATTTTATTTTTGATTATTAAATTTATTTGGCTATTTTATTTAATTATCCAAATATTACAATTATAAATGCTCATTTAGAAATTAACAATCTAATAATATTTTCATTATCTAAATAAAAAATAAACATGCCGATTTTAGAATAGTATATATATATATACAAAAAATAAAATTTGAAAATTATAAATTTTTGGACATATCAGTAGGGATAAGAGAAAATGTTTTTATAAAAATATTGATATTACTATTAAATATAAATTAAACATATATATATAGAGAAAATAAAGTTTAAGGGATTGATAGTTACAATGAAGTCATATCGGTCGGTACCGTTTGTACCGGTCTCGATCGAAATGAACGATTTTTTTGATATACCGTTGGTATGCCGGTGATATATCTGAATACCGGTGTACCGGTCACAACCGATATTTACCGGTATACCGGTTGATATACCATCGGTATGACTACCATGGATAGTTATGGTTAATGAATATGATTTTGTTGTTGTATTCAATAATCAATTATTTAAAGTATTGAAATATCATCAACATTGAATAAGACATAAATGGCCATTGAAGAGGAACAAGATGAACAATAGTTCTTGTTGATAATAAAAACAATAACTTGGTTAAATGAACCTTAAAAACACTGTAAAATTACAAAAAGATAAAAAATAATTAATTAATCCAATGTGAGTGAAAAATCATGTAATAGACGTTACGGTCAAATTCACACACAGACTATTTCAATTGAAGATAACAATGATCAGTGAAGCTTACAAAGTGTAACTGATTTTCTCTTTATATATCTCGTACAATGTCCATGACCCTATGTTTGTCAATTTCAGGAATAAAAAACAACCTATCTCATATGCGATTCAATTGAAGAAGACGAAGGGTGAAAATTTTCAGTGTATTCGATACAGAAAAAGTTCAAGTACACAATTATTTATAGCAGAAATAAAACTACTAACTTCTACCATCTGATGACACGTGTACGATCAGATTTAAGAACATAAATTCAGTTAATTTAACACGCCCCCCTCAAGAAGAAACGTCTTGAAGCCATTTAGCAGAATCACGATCAAACAGCGAGAATTGAGATAACAGCTTGCAAATCCGAGGCTTGGAGAGTGCCTTAGTAAAGATATCAACGGGTTGATCTTGAGTGCAGACATAAAACGGATTTATCAGGCCGCTGCGGCAATGATCTCGTATCAAATGACAGTCAATATCAAGATGTTTGGTGCGTTCATGAAATACCGAGTTTTGAGAGATTTGAATCGCTGCTTTGCTATCCGTTCCCAGACCAATAGGCAGAGGTAATGTGATCCCCATATCACGCAAAAGGAAAGATAACCATTGAATTTCACATACAGTCGACGCCATGCTCCTGTATTCTGCTTCGGCGGAGGATCGAGCCACTGTATTTTGTTTCTTTATTTTCCAGGAGACCAAGGATGTCCCCAAAAATATGCAATAACCAGTTAGAGAACGACGAGTGTCTACACAAGTGCCCTAGTCGGCATCACAGTACCCACGAAGGCTCAGAGCGGCTCCTGCTGCATAAAAAAGTCCAAAATGACGTGTTCCTTTCAAGTAGCGAACCACATGAATTGATGAACTCAAATGAACTCTGTAGGTGCTTGGAGGTGTTGACTGAGCTGTTGTGTGGCATAGGCTACATCAGGCATTGTGTAGGAAAGATATAGCAGTTTCCCAACTAATCTTCGATAGATAGATGGATCCCCAAGTAGAGCAGTGTCTGATGTAGAGAGTGATGTTCCTACTGGTAAAGGAGTATTGACTGAATTATCACTTCCATTTGAATATAAATCAACAATATCTTGTATGTATTTTTGTTGGCTGATAAATATACCAGTTTTGTGACTGAAGATCTCTAAGCCAAGAAAGTAACGAGCACAACCAAGATCTGTAATTGTGTATGTGGCATGCAAAAAATCTTTGATCGAACCAATTCCTTCCAGATCATTGCCTGTCACAAGTATATCATCCACATATACTAGTAAAATGATCATTCCTTGAGTAGTAACTTTGATAAATAAGCAGGGATCATGTGGAAATTGTGAAAAACCTTGACTGTTTAAGGAAGATGTAAACTCTAAATTCCACTGTCTTGATTCCTGCTTGAGACCATAAATTGATTTTACCAATTTGCATACCTTAGTTGGATCAGCAGAGCTGAATCATGGTGGTTGCCGCATGTATACTTCAGTATCCAAAAAACCATGCAAAAATGCATTGTTCACATCAAACTGAAACAAATCCCCAGCCTTACTTGCAGCCACAGCAATCATCAATCTTACAGTGGTGATTTTAGCAACGGGAGAGAAACCTTCGAGATAATCAATCCCTTCAACTTGAGTAAAGCCCTTAGCCACAAGCCGAGTTTTGTACTTACTCACGGTTCCATTTTGGTTGAGCTTAGTCTTAAAAATCCATCGACACCCTACTGCTCTTTTTCCATGTGGCAGATCACAAAGTATCCAAGTCCCATTGGTTTCGAGAGCAGCCATCTCTGATTTCATTGCTTCTGCCCAATGTGTGGTTGTCAAGGCCTCTTCAACCGAGGAAGGTTCTTTTATGTGATCCAAGCTCGCCATATAAACTTCATAATCAGATAGCCAAGACGAAGGCTTGCGAATGCGAACTGACTTTTGATTTGTATCTAGAGTCTGCTCTCTGGAAGTTGTATCTGTTATACCTGAAGAAGAATCGTCATTGGTTGCATCATTTAATGGCTGTTGATAATCCATATTCAAGAACTTTTCTGTCACTGATGTATCATCCTCAGGATTGTCCCCAACATGAGGCAAAATAGTTGAATTACTTCCAGAGTTCCTTACTGCATGATATGGAAAAATACCTTCAATAAATGTTACGTCCCGAGATATGATCACTTTGTGTTGCTGAAGATCGTATAGCTTGTATATTCCCTTGCTTGTCGTATATCCCAGAAACACACAAGGGTTGCCTTTGGGAGCAAACTTGTCGGCATGAGGCACAACAGCGGCTGCATAAGCCAAACAGCCAAATGCTCGAAAATAATTATATTTCGGTTTTTGTCCATGGAGGAGTTCAAACGGAGTTTTCCAATTCAAAATGGCGGTCGGAAGCTTGTTAATGATGTGTGTCGCTGTAAGAACAGCCTCCCCCAAAAAAAGATAGGCACCTTGGACTGAATAATAAGCGACCGTGCCACATTTATGAGATGTTGATGCTTCCGTTCTACGACACCGTTGGATTTGGGAGAAAAAACACATGTTCTTTCACTAATGGAACCAAATTCTTCCATTAGAGCTTGAAAAGAGGGAGATGTGAATTCTCCTCCGTTATCCGATCTAACTCGTTTACTGTTGTTCCAAACTGTGTTTTCACCATCTGAAAGAAAACACGTAAAACAGAATTTGTCATTCCTTTGGAAGTAAGGAGATATGTCCAAGTGGATCTACTGTAATCATCCACTATTGTGACGAAGTATCTTGCTCCTAGATTTGTTGGTGTCCGATAAGACCCCCAAATGTCAATATGTATTAGATCAAATACACAAGGGGCTCGTATTTCAACTGTTGGGAATGGCAAACGCTTTTGTTTCGAAATCATACATGTATGGCATATATGTTGTTTTGATTTATGACCATCAACCGGCACATGCTCAAGTACAAGTTTGGATGGATGTCCCAATCTAAAATACCATTTATTCTCATTATTCACTGAATCAATAAAAACGTCAGGTTCACAGACATTCATCACAGGACTTAACTTGCAAGAATTTAAGTAATCATATACTGATACTTTCTGCAACACGTACAAGCCATCCTTTAAAATTCCCTTCGCCAAAACTCGTTTACTCTGTCGGTCCTGAATGTAACAAGAGTCAAGATCAAATGAGACTTCAACATCGTTATCTACAAGTAACCGGGATACAGATAACAAATTATATTTAAAAGATTCAATCTTGAGAACACTAGTGAGTAATAAGCCAGATGTCAAATAAAGACTTCCAACTTCCGAGGGTGACAGTTTGCTGTTATCAGGTAAGCAAACTTTTAAAGTCTCCCTTGGCTTACATGTATTTCTAAGAACTATTTCTTTGCTGCATATGTGAGATGATGCTCATGTATCTATAATCCAACAAATCGATTCAATTGACATAGTAAACAAATTAGAGCATGAATTACCTGCTACTCCACAAAATTCTGCAAAGTTCACTTTTGTGGAGGATGTATCAGCATTAACAGCGGAAGATGATGGTGGTATTTGCAGCACTTTCCTTATCTGCTGGTTGATGAGTTCAGTGATGTCAACTGGTAAATCAATAGGAGAATCATCTACATAAGTAGTCACATTCTCAGGCATAGCAATATCCATCGCAGAATTCGCAAACTTCTGTGAATCCTTTCGCCTAGCTGTCAGTTCAGTGTACCAGTCCGGATATCCAATAATTTTGAAACATCCAGTCTTCTCATGGCCTGTTGCCTTGCAATGTGAACATCGAACTCGTAGATCAAAGCGATTATATGAGGAATTGATCATTCCTGTCTGATTAGGAACATTCTGTAAGGTTTTAGATGTGTTCTGCCCTGGACGAGTAAAAGAACCTTTTACACTCATAGCCGAAACACCAATTGGATCATTTATAAAAGTAATTCCTTGTTCATTCTGCCTCTCCACAAGTAAAATCATTCGATACACTGTTTCAGCATCAGGCAACGGCACAGAGATAAGAATTTGATTCCTTACAGATGCATATGCATCATTCAGGCCTGATAAAAACTGAAATAATTATGCATGTCGTTCACGTTCAAGCAATTTGACAGCAATATCTCCAACAGTAGCAGGTAAAGGATCTAATTCAGACGATTCATTCAATAGATGTTTAAGTTTATTGTAGTAAATAATTACAGAATCCGTTCCCTGTGTCGTGTGGTGAATCTGGTGTTGTAGGTGGAATAATTGCGGTCCTGAGAAATTACCATACCTCTTCTCAAGATCTGTCCATAGTGCTCGTGCGTTTTTGGAATATACGAAATTATCAGCAATAACAGTATCCATGGCGTTGAGTATCCACGATCGCACGAGGCAGTCATTCTTATGCCAATTTCTCAGATTCGCATCTCCTTCAGCTGGCTTAGGGAGAGATCCATCGATATACTCAACCTTTTCCCGAGCTCCTAGCGCAAGCAATATGGCTTGCTTCCAACCGTTGAAGTTACTGCCGTTCAATTTGTGAGAAACAATAATGGATGAGAAATTACTGACATTGAAATCTCCAGCGATATTCGAATCGCGATTACCAGAAGTTATCTTTAGTTTTTCTTGCTCCGATACCATGTCAATTTCAGGAATCAAAAACAACCTATCTCATATGCGATTCAATTGAAGAAGACGAAGGGTGAAAATTTTCAGTGTATTCGATACAGAAACAGTTCAAGTACACAATTATTTATAGCAGAAATAAAACTACTAACTTCTACCATGTGATGACACGTGTACGATCAGATTTAAGAACATAAATTCAGTTAATTTAACAATGTTTGTGAACCGCTAACCGTTTTCCGAACCGTTATATTATCGGTTTTGTCGGACCGATTTAACAGACCGGTATTGAACCGTTCATATATTTTAATAAACAAAAAAATAAAAATATTAATATTTAAATATTCAAAGAAAGTATATCCAATAAAAAATTATTTGAATATTGTTCGTAAATAAGACTAGTTTTTCATGTTCCCTTCTACCTTTTCGGGTGATTCATTCTTGCACAATCGTTGATTTAATTATAAAAAAAGAAGATGGATGATTAGAGTTTATGAGTGATTATTGAGTTAGAACAAGAATAAAAAATAGTAGAAAATTGAGATGATTTCAAATTATTAAATTAAGACATTTTTGTTATTGAGTGAGTTGTTTTTAAAACGGATACCGATTAGACCGACCCAAAAACAGCCCACAAACATAGCCATGACCCACTTACTTATAGTGGAGATGTCATTAACAAACTCCGCAAATGACATCTTTTCATATGTTTTAGTTTTTTTTTGTCGATCGATCCCTTGACTGATCGTGTGCTCTTGCTAGGCCCATTCGCTTCTTTGATCGATCGGTACTCTTAATTGATCAAAATATACAACACAAGCTTCCTCAAACCGTAATTAGGATAAGACATTTCCAAATGAAGATGAAAATTGTAAAGAAAAGAAAAATTAAAGAACAATCGAATCCTAGCCATAGAAAACAAATATTAAAGAAAATCGAATCCTATCCGTTTATCTCAATTTATCAGGCATATCTTTCTCTTCTATTATCCTACAAAATAATTATTAATTAAAATTAATAGATTATTATGAATTAGATTCTTTTATTAACTAAAATCTACAATTACAAAAAGTAACATCTGGATCTAGGGTTTCTTTTTCTTCTTCTTCTTCTTCTTCTTCTTCTTCTTCGCCTCGTTATAATTCTCAGGCCGAAGTTTCCAGTAGATTACTTCTGCGCGCTAGAAATTGAATATAAAATCAGAAACTTCAATACATCATATCGATTTGAAAGCTTGGAAAAATCTGCATTATTTATCCATAAAAGACTGATTTTCGATTCCGTATTCGGCGAATGGAGTGAAGGGTTACCCCGACTTCCTGGACAAATTTGGCCCTTTTTTCTGTTCAAAATTGCAATTTCTTCGTTAATTCGTAGGAGGTTTAGGGTGCGAATATATACTTTGTTGCGTTAAATCCCCGTGGAAAGTAATTTGGGGGAATAAATGAAGAGAATCGAAAATTGATTGTCGTCTACTACTCGTACGAGGGAGATAAATTACTAGGAGTTGCAGGCGTACACAATATGAGTACCAATAATTTTGAATATCAAATCAAATTAAATATTGAATATCGATCATGATCCAATAATTTTTTTGTACCGATACCAAAATATCGAAATAATTTTGGTGTTTCGGTATTGGTACCAAAATACCAAAATTAAAAGAAAATAAAAAAATATCTCAATCAATTACGTATACTGATGAGAACTCTAGGACCGGGCACCCTGTAACGGATGAGACCCAATAACGATTGGGTCGATCCAAATGGTGGAAGCGAACTCTTACAGCCCATTTACACACATAATGAAAAAGGCCCGATGTTTCGCGAGAGAACCGAAGATAACCTTGGCGAAATAAAGTGTTTTTTGGTAACTAGCTCCGTGGTTCGGTCTAAACGGTTGCAAACCCACGCTTTCCACGCTTTGGGCCTTCACACGTTTACCACGCCTCGGGCCCGATCACGCAGACAACGCCTCGATCCCAAATTCGTTTTACATCGCGCGACAACAACCTCTAACAAACTTGTCAGATGCGGTTACAGAGCGTGATTTGCACACGCCATTATCTCTATAAATACAGAACGCGACGACGGAAATAGGAGGACCTTTTGGACGCATAAGAACATGACGTTACTCTGCTGGAGTTCTTATTTGCTTTCTTATTCCTTATAATTTTCATTAAGCCTCTGCTGCATTTTGTATGAATCGTTTGATTAGTGAACAAGCTAGGAGTGTAATTCGCTCTTAGTCAAGTGGTTTTCTCCCCAATTCCTAGGGTTTCCACTATAAATCGCCGTGTCTCTTTATTGTTTCTAGTTTTAATTGTATTCCCCATAAAAAACAAATCAAAACCGAGTTCGTTGGCTGACGAATCGGGTGACTGTTGATACCCCTAAAAGGGGACCATAACAGTTTTGCGCCGTCCGTGGGGACGATTCTCTAATCCCTTTTGAGTTTTCTACCAGGGATAGGACAATCAAAGGCATGACGACTGGAACTTCGACAAATGATAGTGGCGTGCTTCCGACAGTCTCCCAGCACCAACATTCACTTTGCAGGATCTGGAAGCTGTCGTTAGGAAGGTGGTACTGGAAATTACTTCGGAGAGAAGTGGAACAGAACCACCGGCTGTTTAAGCCCTGTTCCCAAAAGCAGAGGATACGAGAGTGATCCTGACGAGCGCAGCACTGATAATGAAGAAATCATCAGGCGTGGTGTAACAACGAGCAGACCCAGATATCGGTCTACTCCTTCCCCCCGGCAAGGGCTCTAACTCCCGCTCTTGGAAATGATCAGGAGCAGATGCATCGACGAATTGACGAGTTCACCAGGGAGTTGGAGAGCATGCGTGCGTTGAAGGATTGCGAAACTAATCTGGGACGCAATCATGGTTTATTCAATAGGGCCATGGAGGCCCCAATCAGGCGAAATAAGGATGATGACTGGTGGCATAATCTGCATGCGGTCCAGACATCGTCCCAACAATCTGAAGGCGTATCAGCCGCCTTGGGAGATTTGATGCTCCCTTTTTCTGAAGAGATCTGGGCAGCAGTCCCAGATCGGCATTATCGCAACCCCGAGGGGTTGCCGACATTTCGTGGTGACGGTGATCCGATCGATCACGTTGCCGATTTCGAATTACGCATGGGAACTGTTCGGGCCACAGATTCACTAAAGTGCCGCATCTTCGCGGCAGGATTACAAGGTAACGCCCGAACGTGGTTCAAAAATTTGCCGGCCCGATCCATACAGTCGTATGGCGAATTTATTCTGGCTTTCTCAGAGCAATTTGCTCTAAATGTAGGACCGCCCCGAAGCAGGCATGAACTATATCAGTTAAAATATATCCCGGCAAAAATGAGTCTTCGGTCCTTCATGGATAAATTCAATAGGACCGCCTGGGGTATCAAGCTTGAGCTCCGGGATAAGATTAATATTTTACAGCAGGTCTTGGGACCGTGCGGCCTTTCGGCCAGCTTGGTAAAGAGCCCACCATCCACATTGGGAAAACTTATTCAGAAAATCAACAAGTATATTAAGGTGGATGAAGCGCTCGGGCTAGGCTATCGGAAACCTAGCGGGAATTCTGAGCCCGCAGGTGATAATAGGGTTTCCTACCCTAAGAAGCAGTCGCGAGAAGTAGCGGCTGTAGACGAGAGAGATGTCCCCCCGAAGCAGGAGGACAATCGGGTGTATTGCGAGCTACATCATAATTGCGATCACCCGACCCTGAAGTGCCCGCTGTTGAAAGAGACGGTAGCGGTAATGAATAAAGAAAGGCTCGACCGGATTGGTCCGAAGGGTAAGCGAGCAGAATCTTCCCGAAAGGGCCACCAAGGTGACGATCGTTACAGGCTGCGGGGAAGGGATAATCGGGGACAATCCCGAAATTATAATGATCTGACAGAGGACCGACGGCCTCCTCCGCCAGAACAAGAAAGAGGCCAACACGGTCGAGAAAACCGTGGTCAGGGCCGAAGAAGAAGATGGCGGGGCCGTGGCGGCAGAGCCCCACAGAACGAGGGTGGAAGATAGGAGTAGGCCGCTCCTCCACCCACGGAAACTGGTGCCCAACCTCATCAAAATGAGGCGGCACCCAGAGAAGTAGATGGAGATATTTATGTTATCTCCGGTGGTCTGAGAATAAATGAATCGGTCCGGGACCGAAAGAGAACTGCGCGCGGAGACTCCGAATCTGTGGCGCTGGTTAAATATGACTCAGCAGAACGGTCCCCTCCCGTCGGGGAGGATATCACTTTCACCATGGCCGATCGGGAAGGGATCATCGATCCATGCGATGATCCCCTTTCCATCACTGGAGTCATCGGGAATCGCCGTGTCCACAGGATTCTAGTGGACACCGGGGCTTCGTGCAATCTAATGAAGCGCGAGGTCGCCGAAATGTTGGGAGCTGCTGCTCATGACCTCCCGATCGCTAATATAACTCTTTGGTCATTCGACCAGAGGAGCGTCATTACATGCGGGAAGATTTTATTCCCAGTCACCCTTGGAGAACTATCCAAGGACCGATCAGAGGATCTGGAATTCATTGTCGTTGAAGTCGACTTGGCTTACAACGCCATTATCGGACGGACCGGCCTTAGTAAGTTCGAGGCGGTCCCATCTACTTATCATATGATGCTCAAATTCCCCTCCATTCATGGAGTTATTTCTGTCAAGGGAGATCAGAAAGTAGCTAGACAATGTTACATGAGCTCGTGCCGAACATTGACACCTATCAAAAGGGCCCGTGTCGATCTGCTGGAAGAACCACCGCACCGAGGCAAGCAATGGAACCCGTAGTGTTCAAGTTGATTAACCTGGTTGAGGATGACTCAACCAAAACAACTCGCATCGGGGCACATTTAGCCCCTGCTTTTGAAAAAGAACTGATCCACTTGCTGAGAAGCCACGTGGATATATTCGCATGGACCCCGGACGATGTTCCGAGGATTGACTGATCCGATAGTGAACATTGGATCAACACCGAGCCTGGAACGAAGCTTGTCAGGCAGAAAAGGAGACGCTATTCTCCCGAAAAAATCGAGATTATCCGGGCTAAGGTAAATAAATTGATGTGGTCGGGATTTATCAGAGAAATCCACTATACTGAATGGGTTGTAAACCCAGTAGTGGTCTCCAAACCGGACGGGAAATGGCGAATGTGCATCGACTTTACCGATGTTAACAAAAGTTGTGAGTCGGACCCTTTCCCCTTGCCGCATATTGACCGACTGGTAGACGTTGTGTCTGGTAGCACCATGATGAGTACCGTGAATGCTTACTCTGAGTACCATCAGATCTTCCTAGCCGAATAAGATCAGAAGAAGTCATCATTCATGACCGAAGATAGCGTTTACTGTTATGTGGTTATGCCATTCGGTCTCAAAAATGCTGGAGCCACATATCAATGGTTAGTCAACAAGATCTTTAGAGAATTGATCGGCCATATGATGGAAGTTTATGTTGACGATATGATTGTTAAATCTATGAATGATGAAGACCACCTTTCTTATTTGTCTCGTTGTTTCGAAGTATGCCGAAAATATAAGCTTAAACTAAATCCGAACAAATGCTGCTTCGGGATCCGAAGCGGAAAATTTATAGGATATTACGTTTCAGAAAAAGGCATAGAGGTTAACCCTGAAAAGGTGCAGGCTATCATTGATATGCAACCTCCAAGAAACAAGAGAGAATTTCAGAGGCTTACTGGCCGACTCGCCGCACTAAGCAGGTTTATCTCAAAATCCACAGACCGGGCTCTACCTTTTTTCAGAGTGCTAAGAAAAGCAAGCCATCTAGATTGGACCGAAGAATGCGATCGGGACTTCTCTGAGCTGAAGACTTATTTAAGCACTCCCCCGGTGATGGTAAGTCCAACTTGTGATGAACCTTTGGGGTTGTATCTTGCTGTATCAGAAGTTGCCGTCAGCGCAGCTCTAATGACCATCCGAGACGACATTCATAGACCTGTTTATTATGTCAGCCATTCTCTGGTATCTGCTGAAACCTGATATTCCACCTTGGAGAAATTCATGCTAGCTTTGAAAAAAGTTGTTTCCAAGCTGAAACATTATTTTGAAGGCCGAACGATCTATGTTTATACGGATCAACCTCTGAAGGTAGTCCTTAAACAGAAGGATTTGAATGAGAGATTGGCAAAATAGGCTATCAAACTCAGCGTTATGTATCTGGAATTCCTGCCCCGAAGGGCGATCAAAGCTCAGGTCCTAGCCATCTACGTGGATCGATGGACGATCCAAGTAGATGGTGACCTTATTCATTCCCTATCGGTCAATTCATGAACTGATCAGTACCGTAGAGGCTCTACCCGAGTCTAAGCTGGGAAAGATTGATATAAGTGTCCCGGAGGGGACCACACCTAAACCCCCAAGGGCCGATGTGCCACGGCTAAATGCAAGAGGACGTGGATATGGAGGACATCGTGGCCAACGTCAAGGAGGTGGCCAGAGGGGATTCTTTAACGGTGGTAGACAGAATCAGAGAGGTGGAAGGAGAGAAAACCATTATCGTGGCCGCGGCAGAAATCAGCCGCAAAGAAATCAACAGGGGTACAGATATGAAGCTTACCAACCAGCTCCCGCGAATCAGCAAGTACTACCTCCTCCTCCGGCTGACCCCAACCAGGGTCAACCTATTTTGAATGTTGAGAACTCTCAACCAAGATGGGGTAATCTAGGCCCCAACATTATGACTATCGCGGGGGGGGGAAAGTGTCGGCGATTCGAATCGCGCCCGCAAACGTTCTTACCAGGCATTACATTAGAAGGGGCGCTTTATGAAAGTGAACATGGTCCAGTTAACAGATTTGGATAAAATGACAATATCATTTGGACCAGAGGATTTATCTGGGGTTTTCTCCCCACAAGATGATGCATTGATTGTCTCCCCTATTATTGCGAATCGTCCTGTTTCTCGAGTGTTAGTCGACACCGGAGCTGCTACCAACATATTGACTCTTCCGGCCTTTGAGCAGATGGCATTGAAAGGAACCACCCAACTCCAGCCCGTGCATACAAAGTTAGTTGGTTTTAATAATAGTGTTGTTGCTGCTGAGGGATCTGTTGTTCTGCCGGTAACCTTGGGCGACCCAGAAATATCAAGGACCTTGATGGTGGAGTTTGTGGTGGTAGACCTCCCTATACTCCCCTATAATGTAATTCTTGGGAGAAGTTGTTTGAATCTATTTGGAGCTGTGGTATCTCAACCACATTTGATGATGAAGTTTCCCACACCGTTAGGCGTTGGGAAGATGAAGGGTGATCAAGAGCTGGCGCGCTCCTGTTATAATGTAATGTGCAGGAGTGGTATGGAGGGATCAAAAACAAAGATGCCCGTTTGCATGGTGGAATTCTCGTCCGAAGGAGTTATAGATGCAAATGACAGACCGTCTCTCAGGAAGTTTAAAGAGAATGATATGAAGATGGAGCCTCTGGGAATCAAGACAGTGCCTTTATTCCCTTGTAATCTGGAAAAAACAGTGACGATCGGTTCTGAGTTGTCACCAGAGGTTGAGAAGGAGGTAATTTCTTTTTTGCAAAGTAACGTAGATGTTTTTGCTTGGTCTTATCAGGATTATGTGGGGGTTCATCCCCAAGTCTGTTCCATAGACTCAATGTTAACCCATATGTGCGACCAGTTCATCAGAAGAAGAGGAAGTTTTCCCCTGAAAAGAATAGAGGATGGATTTTAGTACGAAAGAGGATAGAATAAATTAAATAAGTTAGATTAGAAGTGCAATGTACCACCTGTCTTATAGTCGATCATTTTCAAACTCGTCAAATTAGATACTGCGTCAAAATATATTGAACATGATGAGTCTTTCTGTCCGCGGAAGAATCGTCTATACATAATTACTGTTGGAATATGTTAAGAGGCCTGTTTGTTGTGATGTAGCCGGTTTAGAACCGAGCATGTTTCCGTGGCAAATCAGGGTGCAAGTATATACCTGACTCCTCCATGACACGCCGACGACGGTCGTGCCCTCGCCGGAGGCTGGTCCATTTCCGCATGGCACCGTCTTATGGATGGGCCGAATGACACCGTTTTATGAATAGGTCGAGAATGCGATGGCACCTTCTTATGGACGGGCCGAATGACGCCGTCTTATGGACGGGTCGAGAGTACGATGGCGTCGTCTTATGGGCGGGCCGAGTAAGTGGTGACGACGTCTTATGGACGGGTCGAGAATGTGGTGGCGCCGTCTTATGGATGTGCCGAGTAAGTGGTGACGCCGTCTTATGGACGGGTCGAGAACGTGGTGGCGCCATCTTATGGACGGGCCGAGTAAGTGGTGATACCGTTTTATGAACAGGTCGAGATAATTTTATGGCCTCGGGTGCAAGTATATACCGGCGGCGAAAATGGGATGGCCACAGGTGCGAGTATACCAGTGGCGAAGATATATTGATAAAGGTAGAGCAGTCTCAAGTTCAAATACCTACTCATTTTAAGGAGGGGTTCGCCTGCTGAGTTATCGCAGACTCATTCAAGCCCCGCTACACTGGGGACTCTTATGCGCACTTGGAGTTGGCAGAAGATATTATGTTTATTTTGTGAGATATCTATGACTCGAAGGACACCGATATATTATCTACCTCTGATCAAATTTTGTACAGAGGTCTATTATTTTGGGGGAGCTAATTTTGGATGATCTAAGTACACGGAGCTATGCCCCCTTCGATGAACGTTGCGAGAATTAAATCGAAAAGAAGAGATGATGGATTATTCGGGATAATGTGATTATTAAATTGCAGTGAGAAATTGAAAGAAAAACAAAATCGAATTTTATATACATGGGGAATACAAAATGGGGAGAGAATACAAAAGTGAAGAAACTATATATGGAAGTTTATTTCTTCTTCTTCTGGGAGCCTGAGCCTTCACCAGGTCCACTGGGGCGCTTTTTCACCAGCTTTATTTTTTGGGAGGATGGAGGGTTGACGCCTTTTTCTTGAGGCCCTGCAGTAGCCAACTTCTTGGAGGCGAACCTCGCCATTTCATCTTCGTGGCGCTCCCGAGCTCCAGTCACACTAGCGGGGGTATATATTTGAGGATCATACGCTGCCATCACATCATCGTCTTTCAGGAGCTCCGCCACGAGGGGGCCCACTAGCTCCGGAAATAAAGTAGCCAACCTCCTAAATGCATTTGGAGATGGGCCCTCCTCTGTTTCAACATCCTCCGAATAGAGTTGCTGGTGAAGATCTTCATCCAAGTTAAAATGTAGCGCCCCGAACGGATCCTGTGAACAATCCAACATGTCATCACAGGGTACAGGCTCGAACTTCCCGGTGAGTTTGGGGTCGAGTTTCTTTTTCTCCTCAGCTGTAAGGGATATGCCAAGGATTCTTTGCGTCTGGACACTCCCTCGTAAGAAGTACAGGACATTCGACTTGGCATTAGCTAACGCCCCCAGATTCCGGAAAGTAGGGGAGTGTACTGTGTACTCTCATATTAACTTTTGGAAGCAGTCGTTAATCTGGGACGGCAGCTTGGTTATTCGTGCCCGAATTCGATCGGTGATGGATTGGAGGCCTTCAGTCATTGTTTTTAGCTCTTTGACCTCCTCTGTGGCTTTCCCGAGAGCTTTCTTATCGGCCGCATTGTCCTCTTTGGCCTTCCTCAGCTTCTCCTCAGTTTTCTCTCGGACTCCTTCAACTTGTCATGTGCGTACTTCTCATTCACTTTGAGGGTTTCTATGGATTGCTCTAGGGCGTGCCTTTGCCCGATATGAAAGGCTGAATTTTCCGTTCGCTCGCTGCGGTGAGCTCGAAGCAAAGATTCAATTGCCTTGCTATGCTCTTCTCGGAGTGCTTCCATCTCCTGGGCATGCTTATCTCACTGATTCTGCATCAGCTTCTCCGCTGCCTTCTTCGTCTGCTCCCCAATAATATCCGGAGAGTCGAGCTCCGAGTGTCTAAGCATACAGTATTCCCCTACTGCAGCTGCGGTGCCCAACTCGATTATCATCCGCTCCATCTGAAATGAAAACAAGAATGGTTTATACATATGACGTAAAAGATAAAGTTATAGGGAAGTAATTGCTAGTGTCGCAACGAACCTCCCCAATGGCGTGACGCATCGTCGCAGTCTAACTCATTAACCGACCAACGTCGGTAAACTCCGTGTGGTCATCCCGACCACGAGGCGGCAACTCTGGGTTCCGCTCCAAATATGCCCAGGCCGGCCGGCTCGATACGTTATCACCTCTCGGAATTCGAAAGGTGAGTCCATCTTTGATCAACACAAAGCCGGCCCGGCGTCCCATATCGAGCCATTCCTTAATCGTTAGTCTCGGGATGTCATGTATACGGAAGGCGTCGATAAATTCGACGGTTAACCCACTCTTTCTGATGGGTTCTGTGATCTCCAAGACGGTGGGACCTTCCACCGGTCTTTTCCCCTTGTCCAGACGAGTGCCTTGGCTGGTCTCTCACTCCGGACGGGTTTCTTGGCATACTTCCTCCACCACCGGGTCCATCGGCTGGTCCTCGCTAATCTCGCCCTCCTCATCGTCCCCGATGATATCCACTAATGTTTCGGCAAAGTCGTACATGCCTTCATCGGGGGTGGGCTCCTCAACAGCGTACTCTAATCGCCGAGACAAGAGGATTAGATCTTCGGGACTCTCAGTAATTGATGCAGCCGGCTCCTCATTTACCGGCTCGGGATTTGCCATCGTTGCAGCAGATTGTGGTGGTGGAGGAGTGACGTGTCTTATTTCCCCATTCGGGGATGCCACTTCTTGTAAACTTGACACCAGCTCGGCCGCGACAGTGGGTTTCGAGTCCTCGGTGGCGCCTCAAAGACGAGCTCATCATCCTCCGCAAGTATGTCACGGAGGAAATTCAGCCGGTCCCCCCTCTTTGTTGGGTCCTTAGCTGGAGCCATTATTTTATCTGCAAGACAAATAAGTTAGGTGAAAAACGCGGAGTGGAAATTAAAAACAAGTATGAATCAAGTTCCTAAGGTTCTTTCCTATCAAAGAAGAGTTATCAAGTTAGCCCCGATATGAATATGCGGTTCAGATACCTAGTAGTTCTCTACTAAAATGGAGAGGGACCGGAAGGAGGTTGAAAGCAATCAGGATCGGGGCGTAGAATAAGGTCTTCACGGTTCAGTCAGCGCCGTCCGACCTAGCGCAATCGAGGAGTGCCTTCCTCAGAGGTCTCGGAAGGGTCGTCCGAGGAATAGGGCCGTAGGCTTCGGGAAAAAATGGTTCCCCTTCAACGGGGAACCGTCAAGGAAAACTCAGAGGAGACAGCCTCGTATCCCCCACACCACAAACAAAAAAGAAGTGTTTCTTCCAGTCGTGATTGGAGTGGGGAGTAGAAAAAGGGAACCGGCATGTCTTGTGCCTCGGGCGGAAAAATATATAACCTTGGGCACCAAAATTGACGGCAGTACTAATGTGGAAGATTTGAAAGAAAAGGTCTATAGTCAAAGGAATGCAATTCACCTGCATGAATATTATAAAGGCGTCGACAAAAGAGATTGAATTAGGGTTCAGTTGGAAAAGATGAATTTGTAGATGCGAGAGCAACTCTAAGACGAAAGGATGAATATGATAACGAAGGCCACATTCTAAGTATTCAAGAGAAATAGTGTGGGTGGCGATGGAGGTGTCAAAAGACGGTCGGTGGGCTCAGGTTGATATAAGACACAGTCGGAAGGGAGATAATACTGTTCAAGAACCGATACCCACTTCCGAGCATGCATGCTATAAGGTTGGTTAAAGGATTTGAGGGCTTTAACCGCGGAACTTTGAGGGCCGAGGGTGTTTTCGAGACGAGCGATCCTCTCGAAAAAATGAGAATTAATGGTGGAAAGGCAGGGAGGAAAAGGGGATGTCATTGAATCGAAACTCCCCGAACCGTATGAGGAGTCCGAATGATCTGAGGATGAAGTAGTGGCGGAGCTCGAGGATTCGGTGCGATCGGAAGTCATTGGTAAATTTAATTCAAATTTATTTTTTGAAATTATTTTTACAAAATTTCATTAAGTGTCTCGCGAGTTATTGGCGAAAAGTCGCTAGAATTATTGTTCAAGTCCTTAGTCGCGAGTTGTGGAAGTTTAGTCGCGAGTGGTACAGTGCTCGCGAGTTAGTGCAAGTGATTCTGGAAGTCGCGAGTTATTGACGAAAAGTCGCGAGAAGCACAATGTTCGCGAGTTGTTGCAAGATGTTTTCAAATGCCCGCGGATTGCACAGTGTTCGCGAGTTGTGGTACAATAAGTCGCGAATGCTTAGGATTCCGCGTGAGAAAATGAGTTATGAAGGGCGTATAGGGTATTTATAAGGGTGATATCCCGAGTCGAAAAATCACGAAATTTTCACCCGAGCTCAGAATCTGACGTTCTTAGTGTCAAAACGATCGTATTGACGAGAGAATTTCAACCGTACTAAGGATTTCTTCGGCGGGGCTCCCGAACGATAATCGGCTTTCGGGACGAGCTGGTGATATATGGTTTACGACTTAGAGTTTGAATCTGAAAACCAGGGGACTATTGATATTACCCGTGTATATTCTCTTGTATTTATCCTTACCCGAGGGCTCGTCCGACATGGTTACGTAGTATTTTCGGTATTTTCATATGTCTATCGTGAGGAATTCTCAGGGGGTGTTCTCGTAATTCAGGCTCGCTGAGCCCCGTATACAGTTTTTGTAGGCGTTTTGAGATGTTTTGGGTTATCACGACCCCGGACGGGGCCAAGGGTATTTTCATAATTTGCCACCCGGGAGCACATCGGTCGGGTGCAACGATGTTATGTGGATGCGTATTCACTACTTGGAGGCAAAGAACTAATTTGCGAGGTTTTCCGGTATTTTCTCATCGTATTTTAGACTAATATCTCGACCGGGATAGGTTCCCGAAACTTCGAGATTAGCGTGGCATTTATTATATTATAATTGGAGGTTATTTAAGTGTTTTGGGCTAAGTGAAGTAAACTGGGCTCAAGTAAGTGAAGTTGGGTTGGATTTCTCTATAAATACATGCCTCAGTGCATTTGGACGAGTTCAGACTTTTATCACGCTTTCCATGGCAAAGCACTATTCTGCATACTGTAGAGTCGCGACTTTTCGCCCGTAACCACGACTTGTTGCCTGCTTCCTAGCTTGAGTCGCGACTTGTTGCTCTTCATCCCGCACCCGCGACTTATTGCTCGTAATCGCAAGTTATCGCTCTGCTGCACGCAGTCGCGACTTGTTGTTAACCAAGTCTGTCTCGTGACTTGTTGCCATCTGCCTTCGACCCGCGAGTTATTACTGCTACAGTGTATTTCACGAGTTGTGGTCAACAACTCGCGACTGCACACCTCTTGGGCGCAACGAAGCTTTTTCGATCGTTTTTCGAGCCGTTTTCATCCGGATTATTGTTATCACGTCATTGTACTTGTAACCTTTGATCATTATAGTGGAAACCAAGGTAGAGCTTTGCTCTCCCGAGAACGTAAGCCCACACATTGTGGGCCCAACCTCATATATCGCTCGTGCCCTCATAACGAAATAATTTCGAGTAATTAAAAAATTGACTGATCTAAGAATAAATACCCAAAATATTTTTAGACTAGATCAACCATACATACTAAACTTTGGAGTAGGGGCATGCATGAAAATCCGATGATCCAAATATCCGAACTAACCGAACTGATTTTGCGGATATCTGAATTGTAAATATTTAATCAGGTTGGGTCAGATGAGGTTCGGGTTGGATACAGTTTTTGAAAACTACTATCCGATCCAATACTTATTATATTATATATGAGCCAATTTGTGTTTATATATGTTTAGAGGAATTAGAGGATTTAGAAATAGGTAATATATATATGTGTGTATGTAATACTAGTTTTCGTTAATATTAATGTTTTTATATTTTATTCACAAAAATAACCGATTGATTTTTGATATTTAACATTTTATATTGTCATTTAAAATTTAATTAATTTTACAATTGATTTTATTTTTCAATGTTGTGATTAAGAACATCTAAGTGAATTACGTTTATTTTTTTGTAGATTTAATACACTTTGAAAAAAAATCATTTATCATGTACACGCTTTTGTTTAATTCAACACTATTAATGAATTCCACTTTCAATATATAGAAGTTTGAAAACTTCGAACATGTGTTTTTTGGTTGTGGTGTCAAGTTTTGCAAATAAATAACATTTTTTTATAATTATTGACAATTTTTTATTATAAATTATAATTCAAAAATAAATATTATGATATATGTAAATCAATCCGTAAAACGATCTAGTATTGTGAATCAATTTCGGATCATCATTTTTCCGATCTGTATCCATCGGATCGTGTCGAAAAATTGATGAATGGGTCAGTTACCCGATCCACGCACACCCTTACTTTAGGGCATCTGCATCGGTGGCCGCCCAATTTGACTGGGCGGCCACTGTGTCAAATTTTTTTGACACATGGGACTTTCCCATGTGTCTCCGAGGAGAGAGAGTGTCCCGGTTGAGACACTCTCTTTGCTCTATTTTTTAAAAAAAAATTAAAAATCATTTTTAAATAATTATAAAATATAAATATGTATAATATAATAATTTTATCGATAATATTATGATTGTTATATATTAGATGTGAAAAAACGATCGTTTTATTGATTTATTTGTTTTAATCGATTCAATTAAATGATTTTAATTATGATTTTAATAACCAAAACCGAATTAAATACCTATCAATTTAGTAATTTTCGATTACCAGGTTCGTATTTACATAAAAAACATGTAATACAGAAAGATAATAAATATAAGTGTCCGGACATTGATGCAGGGATGAGAGGAAAGTTATATATAAAAGTATTGATATTAATATTAAAAATTAAGAATGATGATGTGTACAGAGAGAAAGCTGATGTGGAGAAAGAGAAACAACTGTCCGGACGGACAAGGATGAAGATGCCCTTAGAGACAAATTTTGCCAAAATTTTCAAAATACAAGGACCGATTTTGCCATCTTGATACTTTAGGGATCACAATAACCATAATTATAGATATGAGAAAAAAATTGCAAAATCATGAATTTACGAGTTTTAAATTTATGTCTCACCCATTTTTGACTTGGATTAATTTGCGCATGTAATGGTTTTTTTCCTTCTTTATAGGTTCTAGGAAATCATTGCTCAATGTTTTCCAAGATGGAATTTGCCATCCCAAAATGGCTTTGTTGATCGATGATCATATAAAAGTATGGGACGAAATAGATCAACCAAGAGTGCACGTTGTTCCTACTTTCACCCCATATTCTACACCTCATATTCTTCTATATAATTGCTATTAATTTTGTGTATTCAAAATTTGATTTAAGATAATTTCTTTTAGGCCACTACTGACACCCATGTTCTCTGTGTTGCGAGAAATGTAGCGTGCATTGTGTTGGAATTAGAGAGTATAGTTGAAATTACGATAGACGAGCGTGAATGAATCAGATTTAGGGGAGAAAGTCCACATTTAAAAGACTTGATTAAACCTTTATGTGAGATATTTCAACCCTTGGACAAATTCAACATTTCCCTCAAGTCCAAATGTCTAACAAATTTGGATTTGAAATTAAAGTAACCAGACTATTCCGGTATTGATATTCAGAATTTTGACCGAACCAACTCCAATATCATGTTGGAATTATTGAGTATAACCGAAATTACGATGTAGAATGAACGAACGGGAGAGTGTGAACAAACTCCCCAATCGTAATTGCTTTCCTTACAACACAATAAGGAAAACAATTCGTTAACGCACCGACGGGGGAGTGTGAACAAACTCTCTATACTCTAGATCAAAAGTTTCATTATCAATCTCTCTGTATTGTATAGCATACCATAACACTCGTCAATATTTTAAATACATACAGAGTTTGTATTTGACGGTCTAAGTTTGAAAAGATGTAATGAATATGTCTCCAAACTTTGAAAATTTAAAAATAACATATTAATTATCAAATATATTCAAGAAAAATACGAAAACATTACTATTTACTCGAGGGTCATTCTTGAATGATTTCGAAATTTCAAGGTTTTGCATACAATTTAAAAACTTTGGAGATTATAATTGACAGAATCGTAAAATTTTAAGGATCAAAATTATCAAAACTATAATGATCAAATTTACATTTTACCCTTTTATTCTTTTCCTTGCTTCAATATTCTACATGCTTGCTTCTTTGGATATTTTATTTCAGGAGGTACTGTCAGCTTCAACACTCCCCTACTCAAATTCTGAGTTTAGACGCCAGAATCGCCTCAACTCTTCAGTTTGCATTACCATCTTCTTTCCCAGTAATTCCGCCAAAAGCACTTGGATGACGATCGATATTGTTATCGATCGGTCACACTTGGATAACGATCGATAATGTGATCGATCGGGGCACATATGGAAGACAGTCGGTATTGGTATGCAATACTGAAGGTGACAAAGAGACCGAATCATGTGATCCTAAGATATGAGATTGAAACAATCGGTCGAGGACCAAAGTGAGATATGGTGGATCCACTGGTCTAGGATATCGGCAGTTAAAAAAAGAAATATTGAATGAAACAAGATCATATCAAATCAGTATATATGAATGTATATATCTGATTTGATTATTGATTATTATATATGAGGATATGACCAAATATTATGAATATTTGCTAATTACCTTAATTATCTTAATCACCTCATTTATATAAAAAGATTTTATGGTTCATTGTTATACATTTCAATACTCTTATATTTCGAATTTCCTCTTCGTGTGTGTTGTATTCTTCTCACGTGGTTTTCACATCCCTGGTTTTCACGTTAAATTTCTTATGTCGTTGTTTTCTCTTTTTATTTAATTTAAAGGTTCTACTTAATCTATCAAGATTGTTCGTACATGTGTTTAATCCCCAACACACCACAGGCACCTCCATTATTTCAACAGTTACAACAGGTGCCAAAAGATTTAAACCACCATTGTCCGGACCTGAATCAATCTTGCATACTTCTCCAGCAAGAGAAGAGGGTGAGTGATGTGGGCTAGGTTAGCCCACATTTGTGGAATGACCCAAATTGTTAACCTTAGTATTTCAACCTCTCCTATTGCTGGAACAGGGACTTTTGTTGATTTTTGACGGAACCGGAAATCTTGAGAACTCACGGTTATAGTTCTTAAATACGATTCATTCCGTGAATCGGAAATTTTAATGAGTCAATAAACCGTTGTCGAATCGTTGTCAAATCGTTATTGAATCGGTGTTGAAAATGTTATTAAATTTATTTATTTTTATTAAAAATATATTTTTGATTTTTTTAAAAAAATAATTTTAATGGGTCAATGAACCGTTGTCGAATCGTTCAAACCACTATTGAACCGGTATTGAAAATGTTATTAAATTTTTATTAAAAAATATATTTTTGATTTTTTTAAAATAAAATTATAAAAAAATATTATTTTTTATTATATTTTTTAAAAATTTCCAACCCATCAACATGTCCGTCCAATGGGTTGGGTGATGGGCCAACCACCCAGCCCAGACGAATCGGACTGGATTTGAAAACAATGCTCACGGTGGAAGATCTATCCGTGTTCATTCTAGAAGTAGAACTAGAAAATCTAGTTTACTTCTTCTTTTCATATCTTGCATTTCCTATTTGTTAGTTTGAAATTATCGTGTAAACTTAATATTTTGCAACATGGTCAAGACACCATAGAACCTCCATCTCCAAGTGAAACTCAAACTCAGTTTTCTGGCAACCTACCAATGCAGGTTACTTTACCTAGAGTATGTTGGGAAAATTTCCTCTTTCGGATAAGAAAAGAATTTTCGTTACCAGGGATCGGATTGAATTAATGTGATAAGAACAAAACATAAATGAAAAAAAGTAGAAGATACAAGATTTAACGTGGAAACTCAGAACTAGGAAAACCACGTGATAGATAAACCTTGATCGTGAATTCACTATCACAAGAAGAATATGGAACAATATGTTACGCTCTTAATTGATTGTTTCAATTGTATTCATGAGATTCACTATTTATAAAATCAAGACAAGAATCTAATGTAGCAAATATTCTACAATATTCTCTTTCAATATCTTTAACCGCATCTTCCATATATATAATTAACAATATATATTTACATATATTCTTATATATATATGTAATCAACAAGATATATCCCAGTATTTTCTTCCATATATATGTAACTAACAATATATATATCAATATATTCTTCTATATATGCAACCAATAAGATATATCTCAATATCTTATTTCATATATTTTATAGGTCAATTAAGGAAAGATATTTCACATTAGATACTCTTGAACATCGATCCAAGTTTAATTCGACCGCTATCAAATAGACACAATTGTCGGATCGGTATCCTTGATCGGTCGACGGGACCGATCAAGCCGATTAACATCACTGCTTCATGTTAGGTTTTCCCCGGTCGGTAATACCCGCCATCAAACCCTTCGACTATCACTCAATCTCCATTTCTAAGAGTGTATCCATGGAATTTAATGGAGATACTATCCAACAAAGCCATTATCTGCATATTTTTCACAAGGATGTGGCTTTGATTCTTCGGGGTAGACCCCGTAAAAAAACGAGGCTTAAAAGGGAGGTAATGGATTGTTTCATTCATTATCACCTGTTTTCCCACAAGCTGTTGTAATGTTACTGTGATTAAATGATTCTTCTCATGAATTTCTCCAATTTCCAAGTAAGTCTCTCATGAGAACCCTATATTTCACTATAAATTTGTTTTTGCCATGAATAAGTAATGGAAAATAGAAAATAGCACATTCAGTATCCTAAATTTTGACGGTGTCAGTAAAATTGGTCCCCAAAATTATAAACACATATTTAGTCTACGAATTTTAAAGTTCTAGCAGATTTGTTCCTCTTTGGGTAATTAGATCTCAAAGTGGTAAAATCGATCCCAAAATTTTCTTTTGGCTTATGACCACATTTGCCAAAATTGAAAACTTTGGAGACAAAAAATATCATATATACTAAATTTTAGGGACCGTTTTACCAAAACATATAAAATATGAGGATCAATTTTGATATCTTCATACTTTGGGATCAAAATTGACATAATCATAAAACATTAGTGACAAAAATTACTAAAATCATAAAATTATAGTGACCAAATTTGCGTATCGTCCAATGGAAACACTCTAATTCTATTTTTTTCTAAACTCTGTGAATTTATTCCATGAAAGCTGTTGTAGAGACATGGATAAGTAATTGTTTTTTATGAGTATAATGGGATCTCAAAGTAATGAATCCTGAGCATATTACTATAAGATGCAATATGAAGTCAAGTTATGAAAATTCACCTTATAGGTGAAGATAGTTTAGTGAGTAAACTGTCAACTGGGAAAATTCTTGAATCCAAATCTGGTCAAATTGATCCCTCCATTGAAAATTTCTCTAGAGCATTACAAGACATTGCATTTTAGTGTGGAACTAAGGTGTTTGATCAGTATTTTTTAGCTTTTTCTTTTATTTTATGCTCAATTTACAGTATGTTTATTTGTAGGTGGAATTCAAGCAAGCTCTTGTATCAAGTATAGAACTTCAGTTCTCTATAGAGGCGGGTTTCTTTAAATATCTCACTTGTTACAGTTTTTGACACCTACATTCGTTGTTGATTCTTATTGTTTTGTTCTTATAAGTGATATTTTTTTGTGCTCAAAATTGTAGGTTTTATTTCTATGTTGCACGATTCGTTCGGATTCGTACAACCTAGTGCACCTGGTGCACACCGGATGCGCAGAGTGTATACCGGATGCGTAAATATTTAAAAAAAATGAAAAAAATATATTTTAATTAATTTATATAAAATTTTATGCAATCCAACATATTAGTAATCGAAATTATTTGAAATATTATTGGATTATTGAGTAAATTGTAAAAAAATAATATATTTATATTATTTTAATCACGATTCTTTAACGCATTATTACCAGATTCGTAAAAAATTAGCGAATATCGCACCCTCGCACCCCGAATCTCGCACCTCACAACTTTGTTGGTGTAACATAGTTTTATTTGCAGTAGAAAAATTGGAAAGGGAATCGGTAATACAAGAAGGGAAGCACAACAGCAAGCTGCACAAGACTCTGTGTTCTATTTGGCCCGAAAGTTTTGGAAGGAAAAAAGAATTTGGTTTTGAGAAAATGGTATGTTTCGTGATTTTGATATGTGTAGTCCTCATATTTTGATCGTTTTAATAAAAAACGAGTCCCTAAAGTTTATTATGTATAGAATAATTGATCATAAAAGTTTTCAAATTTGATAATTTAGATCATCGTCAAAATCAAATTTAGGAGATTAATTTTCCAAATGTTGCAAAATTATGGGACCAAATTTGCCAAAATGATGAAAGTTTGAGTACTGAAGCGTCATTTTCTCGTTTTTGGATTTAAAAACATTAGTCATCTTCACATATGAAATGGAATGCCCTTTTATGTTACTTCTCAAAGTGTTCCAAGTTTAAGCAAAATGTGCTCCATACCTACACAAGCTTCTTTTAAAGATTCACCATCTTCTCTATTTTCATTTTGTTTGCTGAAAATATGATTTTGTGCATCTTATAGAACCTAATTATTTGGTATTTTTTACATATAAAAAATTGCATCATTTAGACAGCTGAGAAGGCTCTTGGCGCCTTCAGACCAATGCTTCCCCGTTCTTACAAGCGCCAAGGTTCTCCAAGGTAAGATAAGATGTCTTTCCCCTTGGCTAGTCAAACCTCGAGTATTATGATTTTTTTCCTCAGCTCGAAATTTTAGTTTAAGCTCTTTTTAGGGTGAGATGTTGATTTGGAAAGACACAATTAGGGAAGGAAATTGACTCAATCAATTTCCCATTCCTTTCCAAAATCAATTATTTCTACAAATCATATTCATTCTTTTTATTTGTATTATTTCATAGTTTCTCTCTTTTGTAATCTTTTTATACGGTTGTGTGTATGAGGAATAAACAGCCTTGCCGGTATCGGAGCCTTGCCGGTAACGACCGTGGCAACCATGACTGGAAAATCAGAACCTCTGGGAATATACAGGGGAACAACACCACTTAGGGAGGATGAATTCCCATCCCTACAGAATCCTGGTTCAACGCTTCCACTACGAACAAATTCACTTACATCAAATGATGTCACTGGGAATTTTCCGCTGCAAAATCCTGGGACTGCTCCGATGTCTGTCCCAACAGAAACTTCTGGAGTGATTTTTGGGAACGTATCGTTCCCGAACCCGACTCTCACGCCATATTTCTCTACATCAAGCTGTGGCCAACACTTTGAAGGCACTGCTCGGGGCTGGGATCCAGTAGCTTGGTCCCTTGCACCTGGCGATCATACTGGTCTTCTTCTCCATCCAGTGATCTTAAAAGGCAATAATTATCTTGAATGGTTCAAAGCCATGCGTCGTGCCTTAATTGCCAAACGAAAATTCGGATTCGTTGATGGAACCATTGAGGAACCGACCATGAGCAGCGGGCTGTTGAGTGAATGGCATATGATAAATTCCATGGTATGTGGTTGGATCTTGAATACAATGGAAATGACTATTCGATCTACCTTTGAATCCGTGGAGTTGGCGAAGGTCTTATGGGATGAAATCGAAGAACGGTTCTCTCTTGGTAATGGTCCAAGAATTCATCAACTACAAAATGATATAGCAACTTGCCGTCAAAAGGGTGACTCGATATCCACTTACTTCGGTCGTCTAAAAAGTCTCTGGGCTGAAATGTATCAATATGAATGCCCATTTCATTGTTGTTGTGGGCATAACAACTGCCCCCAAATACAAGACTATCATCGTCGTCAAGAGGAAATGCGACTTCATCAATTCTTATTGGGATTAGACAACTCCACATATGGTACAGTTATCTCTCACATTCTTAGCTATGATCCATTGCCAAAATTAAATCAGGCTTATTCGAGAATTATTCGGGAAGAAACTCACCGTTCGGTTGCCCAAGGAAAGGATGACAGAAGGGAGGCAGTGGCATTTGCCATCAAAAGTGTTGGTGAACCACCCAACAGATCCAACAGGCCTTGGTGTGAAGCTTGCGAAAAATCGGGACACAACATCGACAAATGCTATTCGGTAGTTGGATATCCCGAAACTTGGGGAGATAGACCTCGTTTCCCTCCAAAGAATGCAGCAGCTGCCATTGAATTCCTATCGACACGAAAAATGAAAGCCAAAGAGACTTCTGAACAAGGACACTCATATGGAAGAACTCGACGAGGTGGTGGGAATTGGGCTCGTGCCAATGCTGTTCAAGCGGAGGCAGCAAAGCCAAATAACGAAGCACCCTCTCACGTTGTTTCGGCTATTCCAGGGTTTTCCGAAGAACAATTGAAACAATTGAAAAATTTCCTGGCGACTACTGAAAATAAATCCAAACCCATCGATAAGTTATCCGGTATGACTTCTTTCTCTTATTGGTTGCTTGATTCAGGTGCAAATCAACATATGACAGGATCTTTGGAGCTTCTTGATAATATTTGCAACGTCAATCGATGTTCCATTGATTTGCCTGACAGACGGACATCCTTTGCTACTAAAACAGGAAGTGTGACTCTTAGTCGCGATTTCATTCTTTATAATGTGCTATATGTACCGAGATTACGATGCAATCTAATCTCTGTGTCTCAGTTACTTCATCATACACCGTATGTTCTGACAATCACAGATGATCAATGTATTTTGCAGGACCGCACTTCGAGGACTCTGATTGGATTGGGTGAAAAGATCGACGGGGTATATCAATTCCGCCTACCTGCTCAGTATTCTGCATTTCATATTGGGATGAAGTTAACCGACCGAGATCTCTGGCATCAACGATTGGGACATGCATCATTTTCTGCACTTTCTCATCTGTTTCATTTTTCATCTGAAAAACATTTATCTAATTGTCGATTTGAAGGATGCTCTGTTTGTCTTCGTGCTAAACACACACGAGAACCTTTTCAAAATAGCTTGAACATTTCTACTTCTATATTCGATCTCGTTCATGCTGATATTTGGGGTCCTTATAAGGTGGCATCCACTTGTGGTGCTCATTATTTTTTAACTCTTGTTGATGACTTTTCCCGGACAGTGTGGGTGTACTTGCTAGCAACAAAACAAGAGGCGTCTGATCGGATACGACAATTTTGTACCATGACAAAAACTCATTTTCAGGCGGTCCCAAAATGCTTTCGTTCAGATAATGGGTTGGAATTCATGTCTCTTCAACCTTTCTTTGATGTCCATGGAATTTTGCATCAAACATCTAATGTTTATACCCCACAACAAAATGGAAGGGTCGAACGTAAGCACCAACATATCTTAAATGTTGCTCGAGCCCTCATGTTCCAAGGTAATCTTCCTATCACCTTTTGGGGAGAATGCATTCTTACCGCTTGTTATCTCATCAATCGAACGCCATCTTCGGTGTTCTCCGGCCAAACCCCATATGAGCGCTTATTTTCAAAAACCCCCTCATTGGGCCATTTACGTGTCTTTGGATGTCTTTGTTTTGCCTATAATCATCGTCGTGGAAACGATAAGTTTGCTTCTCGTAGTCGACGGTGCATTTTTTTGGGATATCCTCATAATAAAAAGGGATGGAAGGTCTATGACTTGACAACCCATGACCTCTTTGTATCTAGGGATGTTGTCTTTGTGGAAAATGAATTTCCTTTCTTTACCGACCAATCAAGTCCGCCTAAAACCTCTTCTTCAACTGATGATCATAACTTCCCTAGTACACAGTCACCCTCATCCTTTCCTGTTGTCTTTAATGAGGCTTCCGATATACCTTTCATGTCAACGACTTCAAACGATCCTAAACCATCAAAAGATCTAATATGTACAACACCCTCACTTGCCATAGATGATTCCGAGCATAAAAATCCATCACCATGTATCCAAACTCCTTCTGATCAGGAAAGTCTATCACCCTGTATTCAAACAATTTCCGAGCCACAATCAGCCACTTCCGACCAACTTCAAGCATGTCCCATGACAGAGGAACTTGGAAGAGGCCAACGAACCAGAAGAGTGCCGGAAAAATTGAAAGATTATATATGTGGATACATCACTTTCTCAAATAACCCCGTCGATTCGATTACCTCAATCTCTACTCAAGAGTCATCAGGTGCGAGTATGTATCCTATTAGTGATTTTTTGTCCTATGATCGATTCAATGCAGGACATCGAAAGTTTTGTGGTGCTTTGTCCTCAGAGCCAAAAGAACCCACACGATATTCAGAGGCTGTCAAAAATAAATTATGGCGAGATGCTATGAAATCGGAGATTGAGGCTCTTGAAAGAAACAAAACTTGGACACTAGAATCTTTACCTAGAGGAAAACATGCTTTGGGCTGCAAATGGGTGTATCGAATCAAACACAAGTCAGATGGGACGATAGAACGCTACAAAGCAAGACTAGTTATATTTGGAAACACACAACGTGAAGGGATTGACTACAGTGAAACCTTTGCACCTGTTGCAAAGATGGTGACAGTGAGAGCTCTTTTAGCTGTGGCAGTGACCAAAAAGTGGGAGATCCACCAAATGGACGTAAATAATGCATTCTTGCACGGTGATCTAGAAGAAGAAGTTTACATGAAGCTGCCCCCCGGATTTACTTCTGACAATGATGATCGCGTATGTCGCTTGAGGAAGTCGCTTTATGGGTTGAAACAGGCTCCTAGGTGCTGGTTTCACAAGCTGTCAGAGGGACTAATTGAACTGGGTTTCCGACAGTCTCTTGTTGATTACTCTCTTTTCACTTATTCACAAGGTGGTGATGAATTGCAGGTGTTGATTTATGTAGATGATCTGATAATCACTGGAAATAGTTGTGAGGTGGTAAGTGGATTCAAGGAAAAACTTGGTCAAAAGTTTCAAATGAAAGACTTGGGAAAACTCAAATATTTTCTTGGCGTGGAAGTTGCTAGAAATGATACAGGACTTTACTTAAGTCAAAGAAAATATATTCTAGATATTATATCAGAAACATGTCTCTTGGGCGGTAAACCTGCTTCGACTCCGATAGAGCAAAATCACAATCTAGGGAAAGCTTCAGGTAAATTGCTAGATGATCCAGAAAAATATCGACGTCTTGTAGGACGTTTGATATATCTTCTCTTTACACGACCTGAGATCAGTTATGCAGTCCACACATTGGCTCAGTTTATGCAAACTCCACGTATTGAGCATTGGGAAGTTGCATTGCGATTGGTGAAATACCTGAAAGGGTGTCCAGGACAAGGAGTGTTCCTGAGATCACAATCAAATATGAAAATCTATGGCTTTTGTGGTTCGGATTGGGCAAGTTGCCCAATTACACGTCAATCTACCACAGGTTATTTTATCTTCCTTGGGTCTTCACCAATATCATGGAAGACCAAGAAACAAAAAACAGTTTCTAGATCTTCGGCTGAAGCGGAATACCGTGCCATATCTTCTATCGGATGCGAGCTGAGATGGCTTAAAAGCTTATTGGGTGACCTCGGGGTTAACCACACAGAGCCGATGTGGCTGTTTTGTGATAGCAAGTCAGCAATCCATATAGCAACAAATCCCGTTTTTCATGAACGAACCAAACATATTGAGGTTGATTGTCACTTCATACGCAACATGGTGGCCGATAAGGAAATCATATTGAAGCACGTCAACACTACACATCAACTGGCTGATATATTGACTAAAGGATTAAGACATTCTCAATTCAAGTATCTGATAAACAAGTCTGGGATACATGATTTACATGCACCGACTTGAGGGGGAGTGTTGATTTGGAAAGACACAATTACGGAAGAAAATTGACTCAATCAATTTCCCATTCCTTTCCAAAATCAATTATTTCTACAAATAATATTCATTCTTTTTATTTGTATTATTTCCTAGTTTCTCTCTTTTGTAATCCTTTTATACGGCTGTGTGTGTGAGGAATAAACAGGAAAATCAAAACAGTGAATACTGTTATTCTTCTCACTTTCAACAGATTCTTTCAAATTAGCATGAGACGCAAAAATGGTTCTAGTAGTTTTGTCGATTTAGCGATTTGGTTCCCAAAGTTGTGACAAATGTGATTCTCAAATGATGCTAAATGCAAATCAAGTTTTCATATTTTGTAATATTTGTCAAAACCAATTTTCAAACATCAATAGATGTGAATAAATTGGCCCTCAAAGTTGAAATTTGAAGTCCTTGCAAAAATCAAAATTTGTGACTCCAACTTTGGTGATCATATCTGATATGTCCGGGGTCATTTATGTAATTATGATACCCCCGGGGTTCGTCTGACGTGGCTAAATGATATTGTGTATTTTCTATTATATTTATTGAGTATTGTGATTTTGAGGGTAGTCTTGTAATATGGCCATGCCGGGCCCCCGTATGAGGATTCTGATGGTGTTTTGAGTTGTTTTAGATGATTTCGGCCGGAAATGATACTAGGAGTATTTTCGTAATTTGGCACTCGGAGAGTTTGTTGGCGACCTAAGACGATATTTTTGGCTATCTCCTAAGCATTTGGAGACAATGAGCTAGTAAAGAATATTCCCAGGTATTTTCTCGACATTACGTGCTACTAGTGTTCGACCGGGGTGCATTCTTGAAGTTCCGGGGTGCTGTGACACTTATTCCGGTTTAATTGGATATTTTCTAAGTAAGTTGGGCTAATTTGATTAGGATTGAGCTTTTGGACTTTAAGTTGACTTATTGGGCCGAGTTTTTCTATAAATACAATATCATAGGCCCCAAAAAAGGGTTCAAACTCTTGCCACGCTTCCCAAAGTTCCGATTTCACGAGTTTATGACCCATGCGCTTGACTCGTGACTTTTCGCTCAAAAAGTCGCGAGAGCATGTATACATGGATGTAGTCGCGAGTTTTCGTCGACTTGCCCCTCACTCGCGACATTTTGTTCCATCCGCGAGATTTTGCATGCAGGAGTCGCGAGTTTTCGTCCATGTAGGCCCGACATTATGTCGAAATGTCGCGACCATCACCCATTCGCGAGATTTCGTTCCAAAAGTCGCGACTCCCCCCCATCTCGGGCGCGACGGAGTGAATTCGATCATTTTTCGTACCGTTTTCATTCGGATTATCATTATCCTTTGATTGTACTTGTATCTTTTCATTATCATAGTGAAAGCCAAGGTAGAGCTTCGCTCTTCCGAGGACGTAAGCTCACACATTGTGGGCTCAACCTCGTATATCGCTCGTGTCCCCACAATAATTGAACTCAAAACTATATAAGAAATTGACTGATCATAAAAAAACTCTCTAAAATATTTTTAGACGAGATCAATATCGGTCAAAGGGTCAATTTTGCAAGAAATGTAAAATCCGAAGATTGAATATGCCCATCAAAGATTTGAGATAAATTTCACTAATATTATCAAACTTCGAGGACTATAGTGCCATTTTCGAAATTATAAGTGTCAAAATTGGTGAATGATATTTAAAGTTCCAAAAGTTTATATGATTTGACAATTTGGTTCTCATGTTTCTTAATTTGTCAAATCTAGTTTTCAAAGACTCTAAAGGTAAAACTAATCTTTAAACTTTTATTTTTTGGTAAAGCAAGTCATACTTCGTAAATTTGGGCAAAACTGGTCATTTAATTTGTGAGTAAAAATGGTTCTCAAATTTTGAGTATTGGTTTTACCATACTAAGACCAAATATGCTAAATTTTGGAAACATTGGGGACCTTTTTTACTAAAATGATCAAAATATACATACTAATGATGTCAAATTAATATTTGGAGACCAAATTTTGCCAAACACGCTATTTTCTCATGTCTTGTCAAAATAGTTTCTTCTAGTTGTTTCAATTTGTTACCATTTCTTTTGAATGAATGGTTTCTTGAAGTTATTATTAGTATGTTGCCATTTGAGTATATCATCATCCTAATTGCACATTTTGCAGGTCTTTGTAGCACGGCATACCGAATAAGAGATCAAAACCGTAATTCTCTCGAAGTTTAACCCGTCTTCCAACTTCTTCTCTTCGAAACCNAAAGACGGTACCCAAAAGTTTATAAATTGTAAACAAAGACACCGAAGTTGACAGAATGTGTGTTGTTGACCTCCCAACTTTTTAAAGTTGTAAACGATATGCTCTTAAAGTCTAATAATTATGTGGTTGACCCTCGAATTTCCAGAAATTTTAATATTTGACTCTAAGTCTCGTTAATATTTTAAATACTCAATAGTTTGTATTTAACCATTCAAAAGATGTAATGACTATTTCTCCAAATTTAAATTTAAAAATAACATATTAATTATCAAAACCACTCATATGAAATAGATGAATAATCATTACTATTCACTATATGATCATTCCTGAATGATTTTAAAATTTCGGGAGCTTTGCATGCAATTTACACTTTGGGAGCTTCGTATTTACACTATTTTAAACATCAAGAGTCACCGTCGTAATTTTCTATTTTAAATTATGAGGGTCGGTGCAATTCTTTTCTCATTTAATAATAATGGTTGAAATACGTTTATTTATTTTGTACATTCCAAAAGTATACACATCTAGATATGAAAATTTCTTATTTGGTAACATAAATTTGTAGAAAAATCAATTTACCACCTCAATTTCTAATTTTATCAATATTTAGATTTTGTTAATTTTAATCATACTTGACCAAACTATCATGGTCTTTTTTATACTTAGAATTGTTGCAAACTGAATGTTTTTTCAAGGTTTAAATTGATTCGAAATTGTAATAACTTGGGTTTGAGGTTTCACTCTACTTATAAAACATAGAAATCAGTGATTCAAGATTAAATTCTATTAAATTTAATACTAGTCTGGAATTTCGTATCGATCCAAATCGATAAGAGCGGTATACCATACGGTATATCGATCAATACCAATTTTTAATATACATATTAAATTAATTAAAAATAATATTTAATTATTTTTTTAGAATTAGAACAAAAAAAACTCGGAATACAACCCTAAAATCAGGTACTAGGAGATACTAAAAAGCTATCAGTACTATTTGGTATTTAACATGTAGGCGGGTATGAAAACATTCGTTAGATATTGGGTTAAATTGTTAATTTTTTTAGAAAATTTAAAAATGGTATCGAGCTCTTGCAGTTGACTTGGGCGGTTGGCGAAGTTGATTTGTATCCAGCGCAGCCAACATTTAACTTGGATCCCCATCGCTATTACTATAAATAGAAGCATAAAATTCCTTCTTCTTCTTCTATATACAAAAACTTGATGCACTTACAGTTTGAGTTTTCTTTATCGCCGGAGACCCAACTTTACAACCCTGTAAATGATCAGTTCAAACTACAGGTTTTTTATCGCCGCCGAACTTTCTTTTCCGGCAGCCGCTTTATCCAACTCACTTGGGTTGGGAGGTGCTACCCTTTTCATTCCGATTCTTACCTTAGTCGCTGAACAGAAATGAAACAAGTTCTATAACTTCCGAATTAGAAACCTAGATTGATAGGATAAGTTCGAAAATATTGAAAATAAAATATAAACGAGAAATATTGAAATCATAATACTAAAATATATAAACGATTTTGGTGGTGGTTTCGTAGCTATGTAAGGCTACGAGACCACACCCTCGAAGCAACTCTCAAAGAATAACTTGAAAAACAAATGGTGTTTTGATATTGAAAAAAATATATAATACAACATTAAACAACAACATAACAACATTTAAATACTAAATAATTTGATTATAATCCAATACTAAATCCTCAACCCGAGCTCAATATGTAAAGTCCATCAACATAATTCATTATTAATCTCAACAAGAAACTCCAAACGGCGGCAAAATTCTCGTTAATGGTAACTGGTGGTTCGATATGCAGCGTAATTTGCTCAATGATCGCTAATCGAAAGAAACAATTGATAGATATCGATATTCTATTACTTTCTGAGCCATGTTTGCTGCTCGGAGCTAGCGTCGGCGTTCTTTGCAACGCCGTGTTCCCGGAGTGGTTGATCACTATTCTGTTTGTAATTCTTTTCTGGTTTAACACATACAAAACTTGTCTGTATGGAGTTAAGCTGTGGAATGAAGAATTCAAAGATTCAATGGGCCGGGGAGTGCAATTTAGTCCATAAGAGAAGTGAATCACATTGAAAAGATTTGGGTCAAGTCAATTACTCATGATATCACTCTTCTTATAAACTAGACATTTTCTATTTCCACATCCGATGTGGGATATATTTCAACACTCCCCCTCAAGTCCAACTGACCTTGGTTCGGTTCAGACTTGCTTCAATACGCTCGGTAGTGCTCGAATCATAGGTCGATCAATTTTTGTCGCCTAGGTCCGATGCACTTTTCTACTCAAGTTTTTTTTTCTAAACTGGTACGAACCATCTCGAAACCCACCCTAAAGCTCCGATACTATCTAGAAATTTAGGATTCAATGGGCTGGAAAGTGCAGTCCAATCTATAAGAGAAATGAATCACATTGAAAAGACTTGGGTTAAGTCAATTACCCATGATATCACTTCTCTTATAAATTAGACATTTTCTATTTCCACGTCCGATGTGAGATATATTTCAACAAAAGCTTGTGGTTCTCTATAGTGGATTCTCTTTGTGCTTCAGATAATTCTAGCGATTTTCTTCTCATTAGTTGTGTTGTATAGAAGTAACATGTCAAGGCAGAGGGTGAGCCAATAACATAAATATTGAAATTATAGAATTCCGTTGAAATTATGGCTGAAGTGTATACATATATGACGTATAAGAAGAATATATCATACTTTAATACATTTGAACAAGTCATTTACTATTGCGGGGATATGGGTGCGAGGTGCAGGGTGCGGGGATACGGGGTGCGGTGATTTTGAAAGTATCCGATTTAGAGTGTGTCAAATTCAAAATAATAAAATAATCAATATAAATATTTTAATTTTTCAAACGAAATAAAATAATCCCCTATTACCCCTTATAAATTGTTAATCATTATAAATTGAATATAAATATAACAACACTAAAAAATGTTAATCAAGTAACCCCTATTAACCCCTTTATCATCGGATCTTCTTTCTGTGGTAACAAAGGCTCTCAATAGAAATTTTATATTTACCGTATTTGGCTCTAAAATAGGAATAGATTCACTTCCACTTATGATAAAAAAACAAAATACACAAACGTGTAAAAAGTTATGACCTTTAAAACAATTTACGAATCAAGTATGTAATTATTAATTCACATTTGTTAGATTTTTGTTTCACCGCCTTCCATTCACTTTTGGAGTTCTTTTTCCTTATCCACAAGGTTTTTTTATGTGCAATCTCTTACATTTATAAGTTTATAACCCAAATTTGTTTTTAATTTTTTTATTAAATATATGGGTGGGTGCATGAATTCCCGCACCCAAGCACTCGATGTGCACCCGGTGCGTCAAAATCACAAATTTAAAGCATTTGTGCAACATAGGAAATTTCCAACTTTTCTATGAAATTTCATTTTTCTTTTCAATCCGAAATCCAAATTTAAACGAAATTAAAACCTTGATTTGTCCCTCCCAATCATAATGGCCAATTCTTTCATGATTAATTTTATTTTTTTATTAAAGTGATAAAAATAGATTATATTGGTAACATTTTGGTATATATATATATATATATAAATTTAATAAATTTTATTGGACAAATTGGCCAATAGGACCCGACAATTTAGTAAAGTATATTTTTTATAATATAACATAACTGGAGAAATACAGAACCATTTATTCAACTCTTTAAAAATATTTATTTATTTTTTAGGGGTTGACAATTTATTTAAATCGACATATAATATATTAGTCCCAATACAAAAAAGGTCTCCTTATTAAAATTAGGGGCAAGTGACGAATCAATTTTAAATTATAAAGTAATTTATAATCTTGATTCAAAGTGTTTTATAGTCCACAATATTAGCATATTTTCAATAATGGTCTTGAAAAAACCTACAATTTAGTAATATAGTTCAAAAAATTGAAAGAAAATGCTCATTTCAAAATATTTATTTTGGCAAATTTGTAGGTATATCGGATTAGCATTGGCTAAAAATATTTTAAACAAATCGTGGCATAAGTTATGAAATATTATATTGAAATTTTTAAATTGTGATTTTATAAACCAATTGTGCCACATTTATTTATGTTCTAAAATTATGAACTAATAATTTATGGTTTAATTGTTTATATAAGATAAATGAATCGCATTTAAAAATATATGTTAAATAAGTCACTAATGACATCATAACTTATTACATTTTATATTTTATGTTCGAATATCATAAATATCATTTGATATGGATTGAGTTTGGGTAGATTTTCGGCACCCAACCTTATCGTATATATTGTTAGGATCAAAAGAAGAAGAGAAAACTTCTCTTTAATACTCTGATAATCATTCTACATATCAAAGATAACAAACAACAATATAAATAGGCATCAAGCCATTAACACGATAACTGAAAATAAAAGCACTACGCCACTAAGATCATTATCAAAGCATGATTCCACTAATTCTAACTAATTGCTAAAATCAGTGAATACTTATTCAACCATAGATAAACAACTAACAAACCCTCCCTTAAACTGAAAGTTTCAATTTAACATTTGCTAGTCTGGTTCTTCAAAAGCTTCAACTCCCATAAGCTTTCGCAATTTCAAAAAACAGCTAACTTGATGCTTTTGGTAAATATATCAGCCAACTGGTCTTCACTTCTACAGTAGATAAGTTCAACTATATTGTCTTTAGCTAAGTTTCGTATGAAATGAAACTTCACATCAATGTGCTTACTTCTTCCATGTAGGACTGGATTTTTGGACAATTTAATTGATGAACTATTATCGCAATACACCGGTGTTGCGCATTCTTACTTGAAATTAACTGCTTCAAGTATATTCCTCAACCAAACAGCTTGGCAAGCACATGAGGTGATGGCAACATATTTCGCCTCTGTTGTGGATAACGTCACAATTGGTTGTTTCTTTGAGGACCACGAAATAACAGTAGATCCAAGTTTAAAAACATACCCAGAAGTATTCTTTCGATCATCCAAATCTCCAGCATAGTCACTCTCTGTAAAGCCAATCAAATCTGATTTTTCTTGCCTCTTATAGTTTAGTCCATGCTCCTTTGTTCCATGCAAATAACGTAGGACTCTTTTGACTGCAATGAGGTGTTGCTCTTTAGGATCTTCCATGTATCTACTTACTAGACTTACGGCATATTGAATGTCAGGTCTTGTAGCCGTTAAGTACATCAAACTTCCTACAATCTGCTTTTATAGAGTACCATCAATTATTTCACATGCATCTTCTTTGGTTAGTTTTAGCCCTAACTCCCTTGGTGTACAAACTGAGTTGCATTTTTGCATATCAAACCGATCAAGAATATCTTAAGTATATTTTCTTTGAGTTATGAAAATCCCTTTACGATGCTGAATCACTTCAATTCCTAAGAAATAATGTAGCCTTCCAAGGTCACTCATATCAAATTCATTCTTCATAGATGTCTTGAATTTGTCAAACATGACTAGATCATTCCCAGTGTATATCAAATCATCCACATATAAGCATAAAATCAACATTTTTCCAACATTGCAACTTTTGATATAAAGGGTGTGTTCATATGGACATCTATGAAATCTCTCCTTTAAAAAATAAGCATCTATTCGACTATACCATGCTCGGGGAGCCTCTTTTAGTCCATAGAGTGTCTTTTTTAACTTTAAAACTTTCTGCAAATGTCCTACACACATATAACCAGGAGGTTGAGTGATATATACATACTCTTTTAGCTCACCGTGTAAAAATGCTGACTTTACATCCAATTGATAGAGAAGCCATGAATGTTGTGCCGCTAATGCTATGATTAATCGTATTGTGTCATGCCTGGCAACCGGAGCAAACACTTCTTGATAGTCAATACCATACTCTTGACTATACCATTTTGCTACCAACCGGGACTTGTATTTATCAATTTGACATATTTCAGTGAGCTTTGTCTTATATATTCATTTTACCCCCACACATTTGTGTCCCGAAGGTAAATCTGTGAGCTCCCATGTGTTATTTTTCTCGATAGCTACTATTTCAGCATCCATAGCTTGCTGCCATTTAGTGTCCTTGACATCATCCTCAAATGAAATTGGATCACAATCTGAAAGAAAGGCCAGAGAATTCAAAAAGTTATCAGAAACAAAATTTATATTGACCTCATAATCTTCCATCCATGCTGGTTTCTTTCTGGTGCGTTGATGTCTTTGTTTGCTGCTTGATTCTACATAAGGAATCTTAGTTTGAAGTTCCTCAAAGCTAGTAGCATTTGAAGAAATTTCATAATCTTCAGAAATTTCAGAATAATGGTTGCTGCTCGTGATGTATATTTTCCTAAATCCAGAAATTTTCTTCATCAAATACCACATCTCTATTGATAATTGTCTTGTTGGTGATGGGATTGTATAGCTTGTAGGCTTTTGATTGCATGTTGCAACCAAGAAAGACACACTTTTCCCCCTTGTCATCTAGCTTTGTTCTTCATTGATCAGCAACTCAAGGATAAGCGATACATCCAAATATTCTAAAATGCTCCACATTCGGTTTGTTACCACTCCATGCCTCCTCCGGTGTCACATTCTTTACCACCAATGTGAGACTTCTGTTTAGTACATGGATACACCAATTAACGGCTTCGGGCCAAAACTTCCTTAGGACACTGCTGTGTTTCATAATTGATCGCACCAAATTCAAAATTGTGCGATTTTTCCTTTCGGCTACGCCATTTCGTTGTGGTGTATAAACGGTTGTCAACTGCTTCTTGATTCCATGATCTTCACAATATGTTATAAATTGTTGTGAGTTATACTCTCCACCACGATCACTTCGGATGCATTTTAATGGTAAATCAACATCTTACTTTGCAAATATCTGGAATTGCTTGAAATCTGAAAAAGTTTCAGCTTTGTCCTGTAGGAAATATACCCACGCTTTTCTACTAAAATCATCAATGAAAGATATGAAATAACGTTTACCACCATTTGAAGTATGGACAATGGGACCACATATGTCAGAGTGAACTAGCTCTAAGGCTTGTTTTGCTCTCCAGGTGCTTCTTTTTGGAAACTTATCTTGTTGTTGTTTGCTAACAACACAGTTTTCACAAATATGAGATTTAATCTGAAATTTTGGAAGTCCAACAACAATTTCCTTCTGCGGTAAAGTTTTTAGTCCACCAAAATTCAAATGTGCAAACCTGTAATGCCATAACCAAGCCAAATCAGCAAATTTAGCAACAAAGCATTCTTCCCCATAGTGATTTAACTGCAAAGGGAACATTCGATTTGCTGTCATATTTATTTGAGCAATTAAACTAAAGTGTTGGTCTCGAATATAACATATTCCAGCTTTTGATGCTGATTTCATATCTCTTTTCTTGAAGCTGCCCAACACTAAGTAGATTAGCTTTGAGCTCCGGGATAAAGTACACATTAGAGATAAATTTCTCACGACCATCTTTTGTATAGAATTTGATATCGCCTCTTCCTATAACCGGAACAGTAGACTTATCGCCAAAACTCACGCTGCTGCGAAACAATTCATCCAAGTTTGAGAACAGATCTCGATTTCCTGACATATGATTGCTGCAACCAGTATCAAGATACCACCAATTTAAGTTTACCTCACTGTTATCACAAGCCATCAGGAGTGTTTCCTCTTCTTTTGCTGCAAAATTTGACTTTTCTCCAGAATTTTTGCTCATATTAGTATAACACTCAGACTTGTAGTGGACATACTTATCACAGGGGAAGCATTTGATATTAGATTTGTCTTTCTTGGACTTTGAGGAATGATTTCCATGGCTTTTCTCTTGAATTGTACGATCTGAATTTTGATCTCGACTATTATGTTGCTGCTGATTTTTATCTTTTCCACTTCCTTTGCGTTGATAATTCTCTTTGAAATGAGTAGATACCTTCAAAGCTTGTTCTTCTACATCCTGGACAATCTTTCTCTCATGAACTAGCAATGAGCTTTGTAATTCATCAATTGTAAGAACATCTGTATCTTTTGACTCTTCAATGGAATAAACAACGAAGTTAAACTTGGAAGTTAAAGATCGGAGTATCTTTTCCACAACAGTAACATCCTGAATTTTTTCTCCATGGATTCTCATTTTGTTAACAATTCCCATTGTTCTCGCAAAGAAATCTGATATTGACTCCCCAGATTTCATCCGTAAAGCCTCAAACTCGGCCCTTAATCCTTGAAGATGAACTTTCTTAGCTCGTGCATTACCTTGATACTTCAGCTTCATAGAATCCTAGATTTGCTTGGAGGAATTTTTGCAAAGAATAGTCTCCAAGGTAGCTCTATCTATTGCTTGAAATATATAGTTTTTAGCTTTGAGATCTGTCAATTTCATACCTTCCAATTTAATATTCTCAGCATCTGATGCAGTTAAGGTTGAAGTAGGTATTCCGGATTCCACACTTCCCCAATACTCCTTTGATCTCAAGAAGTTCTCAATTGACATACTCCAATGGTCATAATGTCCATCAAATCTGGGAATTGCTTGTTGAAAAAAATTTGTTTCACCCATGTTGTTGTTTCAGATGCTAATATGCTGCTGCAATATCTGCCTCCAACCGAGCTCCGATACCACTGTTAGGATCAAAAGAAGAAGAGAACTTCTCTTTAATAATCTGATAATCACTCTACATATCAAAGATAACAAACAACAAAATAATAGGCATCAAGCCACTAACACGATAACTGAAAATAAAAGCACTACGCCACTAAGATCATTATCAAAGCATGATTCCACTAACTCTAACTAATTGCTAAAATCAGGGAATACTTATTCAACCAAAGATAAACAACCAACATATATATATATAAAGAAAATAAAATCAACTTCTAATTTTATTCAACATGGGAAACTTTGTAAACATTCGATTGGATTAGATGCATTCAATGATGCGTATCTGAAAGATTATGAAGAAAACAGAGTTCTTGTTGTTATTTTTAATCCTATTAGTTAAACTATGTTCTCAAAGCGTTAAAAATGACACTCAGATTTATAGTGTTATCCGATCACGTTGTCTTAGTTAAGATACGATCGTATCGGCAATCCACTGTCCAACACCCTGCAATTTATTCAGTATTTTAGTTGAAATGTTCAAAAAACAGAACACAGACACAACTAAAAACCACAGAATACAGATACTTCACATGAAGTTAATACTACGTTATAAGAATAGAAAATTAGTTGGTAATTTTCTGCTCCTTAGGATGTATTTCATATCACCACCAAAATACTGAACTTCTTAATCACTAAGAAGTCAGTAAACTAATCTGCAGTTTTCAAACAAAACGTTAGTCACACAACAGTTTAAGATTATACGTTTTATAGCCTTAACAGTGGAAAGAATCTGTAAGGACAGTTCTTATCGCACAAGCTTAACGTATTATCAAAGATATACTTAATGTTTTAAGGCTTCAGTACGAATCTTGGTCAACGGTTTTCAGGAACTCAGATCTGTACAGATCTGGCTTGAAAACACTTATATAGACTCAAGTCTTTAAGAAACCCAAAGGTTTTTTCAAAGACGTAACCCAAAACAGAACGTAATCTTACAGTAAGCACTGGAAGCCAAATATTTAGGCTAGAAGCGAACATTTTAAGCTTAAACGAACAATGCATAATGTAAATCGTTGCAGAAAGTAAACCTATCGTTTTCTTTAACCAAAGTCTTACAGTTTCTTAGATCTACACGGATCTGCCTGAAACTCAGACTATTAGGCAAAGAATCTACAGAAACAAGGTGTTCGTCTTAAGCCGATTTTACAGTTTCTCAGATCGACGATGATCTGTCTGAAACTCAACTATTAGCTCAAGAACGTAAGAATATCCAAGGATATTCTTAGGAACACAGGTTTTTCTGCAGAGAACGTTTCAAGAAAACGTTCTCAAAGCAGTAACGCTCAAGTTATAAAACAACGATGAGCGAAAACAGTTTTAAGTCTTTAAGCGTAAAGAAAAAACGTAAAACAGTGAAGAACAACGCTT
>RWGZ01000956.1:59185-70833 GCA_009725065.1 Utricularia reniformis
TTTTTCCCCTTGTACAGTGGCCACTGTTTCTTTTAGTTAGCAAGGTCTGTGCATGCCTTCGATCTTAGAATCAAGGGTATCTCCTTAATTTTTCGTGAACACTGCTTGGGTTCATTGCCAATCTTATGATGCAGATATTCCTTGCTAAAGATATTGCTTTAGAGAGTAGGGACTCACAAGAAGAGCTGTGGGATAGAATTTCTAGAGATGATTACATGAAGTATGCTGTGGTGGAGTGCTTTTTTAGTGTCAAATATATCCTCACAGAGGTATTGGATACTGAAGGAAATCACGAGGGAAAGAAGTGGTCAGTTTCACTGTCATAGTTTTTGATGTTACACTTTAACATCAGTGTAGTCTTTACACTGTTCCTAAAAACATGGTAGGGTTGAGAGGATTTATGAAGACATCCAGGGGAGCATAAGAAAGAGGACGATACACACTGACCTTCAGTTGCATCAACTACCACTTGTTATTCAAAAAGTTACTGCGCTCCTGGGGATACTGGTTTGTCATTTACTATTTAGTTTCAGCTATTACAGCCTTGTGATGCTAGGCACTAGATATGCATTAATGTTTCACCCTGCATTACAAATGGCTTTACTTTACTTCATGGCTTGTTTTATGGACTAATTGATTACTTTCATTTATGTGGAACTTAGAAACAGCTGTAAGGTATTTTTATAATAGTTTTTCAATTTCTTACTTGCCAAGATAATTGCTGCAAAACATAGAGGAACAAACCATAACTGAAGCATGGAAGCAATTAGGGAACTGGGAAAACATACCTTTTGTATCTCTCAACATGGTTATGTAAACCAAGAAGATGCATATGGCTACATAAAAAAATCCTGATCCTAGGAGTTTGAAACCCGTAGGAGTATTCGATGTTAAGATTATATGCATATGAAGTTTACTTTCCGAAAAAATACGGATAAGTTGATGAGTTAGAGTATGAAAGTTTGACATTGTTAAACATCGGGGTAGGATCAATAGACTGAACTTGTGTGAATGGCTCCAAGCGCCATCAGATGCGGTTTTGAACGCATTGGCCTAGGTTTGGCATGTAAACTCTTTTGTTTTAAGGAATAACAATTTGTTATTCCTGAATCTATAAAATACAATTTCCGTTAAAAAAAGCGTATGAAAGTTTGTAGTTCATCAAATGAGAAAGGATCAACAAAATTAATATATTGGAATAGCAGCTTGGATTAGTGCCTTCTAGGTTGACTATGAGAGCATATATTTGAATCGATTGTTGGTTCATTTTTTTTGTTCTCTGTTCACTTAAAGAAGTTTTATTTTTCTTTATGTAGTTAAATCTGTCTGATATATAAAGCAGCTTTTTACGTTTTTTTGCTGCAGAAAATTGGGTGTAGGCTGATTTTTTTTTTGAACTGGAATGTTATTTCATATATAGATTACCTTATGAATTCATAAGGTATTCTAAAGGTACATAACCGAAAGGAAACGCATGATTGTATGACATTTATACACCTGCGTTTTCTACGGCCTCAAACGGGGCCCTAACCCATTCATCTATCTTAAGTCTATGGAGTTTTCCTCGTTCCTTTATCCAGTGATACGCCAATGTTTGAATCTTTGTCACAACTTGATGTATTGGGATCTTGTTTTCCTTGAAAATTAGTTGGTTCCTTCTGTACCATAACATCCATAAGGTTATTGCGGCAGTGAGTCTCCACGCTCGTCTCTTCTTGTTTTTCGTTGATTTCTTCTGTATCTCTTGTATAATTTGGTCCCATGATTCTGGTGTCCGGAATGATGGGCTGATACGATCCTTTTATCCCTTTCTTTGGTTACTTTGATCCCAAATAATTTGGCAGAATTTGTTGTTTATCTTTCTAGAACTCTTAAAAGATTGTGGGGAAGCTTCTTTTAGTGTGTTGCCAATGCAATTTTATTTTGAATGCTATCTATTAGAAATGTCCTTGTTTCATATATATTTAGACATCGTTTTCTATTTTTAAAATTGTTGCCTTATCTGCAGAAAAAGGATCAAACGCCTGAACTACAAAATGGCGCTGTTAAAGCGTTTTTGGACNTAACTCGTTAGATAACAAAAATGATGGAGTGTTATCCAGTAGAGTCGCGCGGATGAAGATGCGATGTTGAGTTGAAAATTTTAAGCAGTGGCGCGTGGTTCCTTTGTTCCTTGTATATTGCTCACCAATCCATTAAAGTGAGAAAGACAGGAGGCTTCTTTCTTATGTTGGACGGTGCACCAGGTGCGTGGGTGCCGCCCACCGTGGGCGAATGAAATTGAGATAAGTAGTTGTGGTGAACGTTTTGGTTAGGGAAAAAAACTGTATATCTAGGACTTTTGAAGGTTCTTAGAAAATAATCCATAAAGTAAATTAAGAGTTTTATATTTTATTTTTAAATTATTTTAAAATTTATTAATTTTTACAGGTTTATTTATTTTTAAATTTTTAAATATTTATATTAATTATTTTATTATTTTGAATTTAATGTACCATAAATTGGATATTTCTAAAATTTCAGGAGTTATGTATGTAATTTACAAACTTTTGAGGTATGATATTTATACTATTTTAAACATCATGGACCACTATCATAATTTTATCGTACTTTAAATCTTTAAACTATTAATTTTAATAATTTTTTACAGTTATATAACATCAAACTATATCGATTTATTATAAATCATATCCAGTATTTTCATATCGATTAGTGTACAAAATATTGGGAGGCATCGATATTTTGTCCGGAACGGACCACTACCGGATTCTAAGGTTAGATGGGTGGTTTTTTGGATCCAACCCCAACAGCAAGAAATATGTGTTGTAGGATAGCCATGAAAAGCCCGACCGATTAGTTAGCTATGAAACCAACCCAATTGAGATCCGGAAAGTAACTAGTTGTTAAATGAGCTATTTCCTACCTTTAAATGATAAAAAAATATTTTAAATTATTTTTAAAAAATAATTATAATATTTTTGTCATCAACCGTATGTATAAAACATACGGTTAAAATATAATCACTTAAATGAATTGAAGTGATTGAATTTGAATGTTTTTAATGTTCGAATTAGGATCGAAATAAACTAAATTACGTTCGAAATCAAAAACTTAAGGCATATGTGGTTAGAGATTTGTTTCAAGTTGAGTTCGTTTGAGGTTTGGAATTTGGAAAAACAATATATATATTAAGAAAATGGTGTCTTTCGTTCTAAAAGTTTCTTGAATTTGGCAAATTTGGTTCCCATGGTTTTGAACGCCAAATTTAGTCCGCAAATTTTGACGTTTTGGTAAATNATATAGACAAAAAGAACAAATTTCTTTATTCTCAATAGTTAGTTCTTGAGTAGATAAGAACATTGACCATCAATCGATATTGAAATCTTGGGTAGTAATTAGTGACGTCTCTACGAATTTACAGTCTCATTAACACAATTGTTATGGTTGATTGTGGCTTTCTTTTATATATGAGTATTTATACAGATGGTTGATTGTGGCTCCAGGATTGTGTGGGCCTAATCAATTCTCTTATGATTGATTGTGGCTTTCTTTTCTCCTTAACATTTAAATATATTGCATTTTTAACTATAAGTGTTAGATTCAATGCAAAAGCAAAATGGTTCTGTGAATTGTATTGTATCTTGTTTATGTTTGAATTGTGATTTTGCTCATATTTTAGCTGATGCATTTACTCAAGTACTTATAGATTTTGTTCTTCAAATAATAGAATGTCTATATTGTTGGGAAAAATTCCCTCTTCCAGGAGAAGAAAAGAATTCATGTTATCTGGGGTCTCCTGTTATCCGGGGTCGGACCGAATTAATGCTTTGAGAACCGAATGTAAATGAAAAAAGGTAAAAGACACAAGATTTAACGTGGAAACCCAAAACTGGGAAAAACCACGTGACCAAAAAACCTCGGTCTGAACTCACTATCACAAGAAGAATAGAATTGATTGATTACAATTGTCTTCATGAGATCTCTATTTATAGAGTCCAACTAGGATCTAATCTAAGAAATATTCTACCGAATATTCTACAATATTCTCTTTCCATATCTTTGACCGCATCTTTTATATATATATAACAAGATATATTTGCATATATTCTTCCATATATATCTCCAAAATATATCTTCATATCTTCTTTCATATATATCGCCAACAGAATATATCTTCATATCTTCTTCTATATATATATAACCAACAAGATATATCTCAATATCTTCTTCCATATATGCAAACAATAAGATATATCTCAATATCTTATTCCATATATTTAATGCATCAATTAAGGAAAGATATTTCCCCTCGATACTCTCGAATCCCTATCCAAGTCTAATCCGACCTCTATCAAATAAACTCATCACAATCGTCTGATCGATATCTTTAATAGATCCGAGATCCATCAAGTCGATCAACATCACCGCTTCATGTTAGGTTTCCCCGAGTCGGTCTTTTACCATCGAACCATTCGACTATCACATGACCTCCATTCCTAACATATATATTTCTTTTGTATGACTCTATTTATAATATATATTCATAACCATTTTCTAAAGAACACTATTTTTAATTTATTATTCATTATTTATAATGCATAACACTTAAATATATGTACATTATATAAATACATTCTGATAATTTATTACGAAAACACATTTATATTTTCATAATAGATATAGAACATACTCATAAATCTTTTTTTACCCGTTCATATATTAAATGTTGTGAACTACACATGACCCCACTAATATTTGAATCTTCTTAACGCGTCAAGGAATGTGTCTATAAATTAGATGGTTTGGTTTGAGATTTGTCTATTCATCAATGGATAGAGATAGGGTGAATATTTTCTCAAACAAGATCAGAAGAGATAAGCTCAAGCCTGGAGATCACATCTATTACTGGGTTAACCAACTGACAATTAATATTGTCAAAATTGTTCAACATATTGAATTAATTGAATCACATCCTTAAGGATTCAAAGTTAATTCGGAATTAAATAAGTAATGTGAATTTATATATAAGTTTATTTTTTAAAAAAAATAATTGAACATGTTTTTTAGGGTTTACAGTTTTCAAGAATATATCCATGTTATTGGTTAAATGGTAAGTTCTATTTTAACTTTATTGGCTTAAAATACATGGCATATTGTGTAAAATGTGGTGCATTTTGAATCAATCTTGTTTGTATGGTGATTCATGTTTGGTAAACACCAACATTGAAAAACACCTTGACTCACGTTTGGGAAACGCGAGCCATTAAATTTTACAATTATTAGCCAATCGAGTTTGTTAAAATCTTGTGGTTTTGGCAAACTCCATTGTTATTAAATTTTAGTTTTACCATTAAATTTTGGTAAATTTGTTATGATATTTTATTTAATTTCGGTATTTTATATTTATGTTTAGTTTTAAAAATTTTAATTATGTTATTAGTTTACGGTGTTAAAGATATGATTTTATTTATTACGTAAAAATATATGTCAAATGATATATTGAAATTCAATATGTAAATAAAATGATAACATAAAATTAATCAATAAGTTATATCAATTGATTACTATTAATCTATTAACATTATATAATATCGATATGTAATTAAATGATAACATAAATTAATCAATATATAATATGAATATATAAATAAAATAATAATTTAATTAAAATTTTTAAAACTAGACAAAAATATAAAATATTGAAATTAAATAAAATATCAAATCCAGTTTGCCAAAATTGAGTTGCTTTTGGCAAACTAGATTGGCCAATTAATTTAAAAAATTAATGGTCGTGTTTGAGAAACCCGAGTCAATGTGTTTTTCAATGTTGGGTTTCCAAAACGCGAATCACCATAAAAATAAGGATGGTTTAAAATTCACCATATTTTGAACAATATCCCTAAAATACATTGCCTGCTCACGTCTTGTGGACACTTTTGCAACAAAGCATTTGTTATGTGGCATTTTATTATTGTTCACGATATGACCACGTCTTGAGGCGGTGTGCAACATAAAGATGATGATAATAAACATAAGGGTTTATTAATAATTTGGTCAAATCTCTATTGAACGATAAAATAATATTAATGGAAATTATTATGATTTCAATGTTGTTAGAATAAAGAATAAATTGGTTATACCATGATTTATGTGATTAAAATATAGTTTAAATGATTCTGGCATGAAGTCATATTGTTATAAATTGCACGATCATTCTGTTTTCAAACTTGCTTTTTTTTATATACAATATGTATTCATGATTCTAGTCTTTATTTAGTTTGAATACATTTGACTTTAACAAATTTACAATGTAATTTGAATACCAAATCTAATTTTGAGCATTGACGGAGCAACTTATAAAAGACAAAAAAACAGAAAGTTGTCCACATCTTCAATAATTATTAGAGTGGAACAAGTCTTGAAAGAGTACTCGGTATCGTATGACTCTTGCGTTCACACCAACTAAATACTTTCTTAAACAAAAATGCTATACTAGAGTGATGAGACATTGATTAAAGCACATTTATGATTTCACATCAAGATCTCTTGTTAGCATACGATAAACACGAATCAAACTACTATTAGACAAACACGGGATATATGTCTAAAAAACTCTCAGAGTTATTGAGCAGCCAAATAATTGAAGACATACAATATCACAAAAAATAAATATATTTTTTCACGAAATAAATAAGAAAACTATCCCACTAATAATATGAAAATTTTGTAAAAGTTTTTAAAGTTAAATACTATGTTGTGGTCAAAAGACCGGGATATTAACAGTCGTCCGGTTCGTAGTAAAACGAACTCGATTTTAATTTGTTTGAATGAGATAAACGATTAAAAGTAAAGGTACAAATAACACAATGATTTTAGAGTGGAAAAATCCCTCGAAAAATGAAAAAAACCACATGACTAAGAGCTAAAAAACGTTCTTGGCCGATATATTAATGAAATATTTCATACTACAAAAAAGAAGGCTTATGAAGTTGACTAAGGGAAATAAGAAAACACAAAGGGTAAAATCAGCAGAGCATCAGTTAATCTGCACGTCCAAAAGGTCATGTCTTAGTTTGCCGTCGAGCCATGCATTTATAGGGAAGAAAACGCTTATGGATCACGCCATGTAACCGCCTCTAACAAAGTTGTTTTCCCATGACGGAAAACGTGAACGAGCCCGAACTGCAGACTACATGACTGGGCCCGAAACGTGGAAAACATGACCATACCCAGAGTGCAAGACACGTGAGTTGTAACCGTCTGGACGAATTCCTTGGATCGGTCCCCAGAGTGATGGATAGCGTGCATTACTATCCTTCGATCCTGACAATTGATTAATGAGTTTAGTCTGAGTGGGCATTCGGGTATAATTATCCTTGTATTGGAGGATGTTGTTAAAAACTCTTCTTAATATCAACAATAAGACAAAAACTTCAAATCAAGACGGAGAATGAACAAATGAAACTTTTCTTATTTTATATAATTTTCATCCTAATCTGAAACATTACAATAACTCATAATTATACAAATCCTAATCTAAAGAAGTTATTAAACTAAAAGACATGATGTTGGAAATGATACTGCTTCAATCTTAGGTTAATTACTGGGCTTCGATAATTGTAATGGGCCTTGCCCAAAATTATGTATTTAAATCGTATGTTGTAGTAGGTTTGGTGTTGTATTGGAGTGAAAGAAGTTTTAAGTTTAGAACCAGCCGCATTTCCCTCTTCTTCTCCACTTCTTCAAACAATTTCGGCTGCTAAAATTTCTATATTTTTCGCTGCGTTAACGGGTCTTATAGCTCGATAAATGACTACAAGACCACCTCCAAAACCGAATATATAAGTTTTCACATGATATTAGAGCCATAGGTCCTTCGAATCGTGGCTTCAATCTTTTGTTTTCTTCTATGCATTTTCGAAACAATAAGTTTCTGCCCTATGTTGTTTGTATTGTTGTTATTTTAATCCTATTAGTTAAGCTAAGTTCTAAAGCGATAAAATGACACCAGATTTATAGTGGTATCCGATCACGTTGTCTTAGTTAAGACACGATCGTATCGGCAATCCACTTTCCAACACCCTGCAATTTATTCACTATTTTAGTTGCAATGTTCGACAAAACAGAACACAGAACCAACTAAAAACACAGAATACACAGATTAACAGGAAGTTAAGACAATGGTACAGTAAACAGTCACCACCAGTGTACTGCACTTCTTAATCACTAAGAAGTCAGTAACGTAATCCTGCAATATTTAACCAAATAGTTAGTCACCAGAACAGTTTCAGAAAATACGTTTGAGGCCTCAACAGTGTTAGAAACTGTAGGCAGTTTTATCACACAGGCCAAACGTATTTTCAAAGATATACGTAGTGTCTTAAGGTATCAGTACGTATCTTGGTCACTGGTTTTCAGAAAGTCAGATCTATACAGATCTGGCTTGAAAACACTCACGTTGACACAAGTCCTTAAGATACCCAAAGGCTTTCTCAAAGACGTAACCCCAAAACACTAAATAATCTCAAATAAGTGCTTAGAGCCAATAGATTAGGCTATAAGCAGAGAGAAATATACAGAAAGTAGATACTGAAAGTAAGTGCAGAATCGTAAAGAGCAGTATGTAAATACGTTCTTTAAGCAAGTCTCACAATTCCTCAGATCGTCAAGGATCTGTCTGGAATTCAGACTATCAAGCCAAAAGACGTTGAGAAAATACACAGATTTTCTCAAAAACGTAAAGTTAACGCTGTAACTTTTGAAAAAACGTAAGAACAGTTTTAAAACTTAGACCAGCGCACTATACGTTCTAGATCTGAACAATGTTAGCGAGAGCAAGAGTGCTAACGCCAACAAGCAGATAAGCAAGAAAGTAAAGCAATATCGCAAGAACAGCAAAGCAATATCGCAAGAACAGCAAGAACAGCAAGCAAGTAAAGCAATATCGCAAGAGCAGAGCAAGAAAGCTAAAGTGCAAGAAGAAAATACGTAAAACGAAAAAGTGAGCAAAAACTGAAGCGCCCAGGCTTTTATAGTGCAGGCCAAGCCCAATAACGAACGAAGATTCTAGAAGGCCCAGCGCAGGCCCATACGTTAATTGCAATTCACAGCTCATCAACGTTCAGCCCAATAACGAAACCAAATCACAGCCCACATACATGCTTGGCCCAATAGCAAGAGCCCAATAACAAAACAGAAAATTACCGAATTTACCGAACGATATTACCGAGATTAATACTGTCAACATGTATGTTATTTTGGAAGTGAAAATTACAGCCGAGAAGTCCTTCAAGGCTGAAATTTTTCAGATGCTGTGGAGTTACGTCATGTCTTATCGAAAAGAAAAAAAAAAGGGATAAGATTTGACGACAAAATCTTCTATTACAGCCATGTTTTGGCGTTTTGTTTTGTTTGCTATTTGGGTCTGAAACGTTATCTTTTTTGTTGTGAAAATCTTTGTTCTGTAGAAGTTAAAGAAGGCCCCTGTTAAGTGCAACCAAGGCGGGTTAGCTCAGTTCCTCAGTTGGCCCGTTTCCTCGAAGCATCTCAGATTCAAGACACCCAAAATGTTGCTTTAAACTTGTTAGAATCTAGGTAGTTACGGTATTTTTTAAATATCGTAAAACCTCTAACTATTTTAGTGGATAAAGATAAAATAAACATAAAGATAAAGATAAACCAAAACTTGAATCAAGCTTTCAGACATTAGCTAATTCAAAACTCTCATAGCGAGAGGTAGTTGATTAGACACGAGTTGATTTGATTCAAGAAAAATCTACCGATGATTCAAGAAGTTCAAATTGCAGCATCAATAGGGAGTGTTGGAAATTATACTGCTTCAATCTTAGGTTAATTACTGGGCTTCGATAATTGTAATGGGTCTTGCCCAAAATTATGTATTTAAATCGTATGTTGTAGTAGGTTTGGTGTTGTATTGGANAAATACAATTACAGTAGCAATAGATTCTGTGGAAGTCCAGGAGTACCTGTATGCCAGCATCCTGAACATCATATATTTTGGGACGGGATACATTTCACACAAGAAGCTTCAGCTCGTATAGAACAAAACCTCATCCAACCAGCTCTCGTAGCATTGAATTGCACAATTCTTCCAACTGCATTTTCCTGAAGAAGTTGAAGCATTTTTTATTCTTTGATTCTTCAAATGTAACAAGCAAGTTGTAAAGTTAAAGCAACTGTTATTATTTGTATACTTTTGTACTGTAATTTCGATCTCAAAGGAGTAAAATTGTATATTCTAATATCCATACGAAGTTAAGAACTATAGAAAAGAAGAAAAAAAGAAAATCTTGGAGGGTATTCTGGTTACCTGAATTCTAGAAATGAATGGAGAAAGCAGGAGAAATCTACTATAATGTTAAACGGACACCGTGGAGTAAGATTTTTCATATGAGTTGTCTAGTTTTATCCAAATGTGGAGCCGTTGTTATATCATTTTTTTATATATAAAAATATGTTATAAGAAAATGTTGCACTAATCTACAAAGTTTTTTAGCATTTGTAGTCTACTAACTTTGAATTTTTGTTACTATTCATTTGCATACTTTATAAAATTTGACCTCCAAAGTTTATAAATAATCGATAAATTTTGAGTAAGACAAAATTAGTTCTCATAATTTACATACAATGACAATGCGGTCTCCGAAGTTTATTACTTTGGCAAATTAGGCCTTTCGATTTTAAGAGTGACACTTTGTTGTTATTTTAATCCTATTATTTAAGCTAAGTTCTTAAAGTGATAAAAATGACACCAGATTTATAGTGGTATCCGATCACGTTGTCTTAGTTAAGACACGATCGTATCGGCAATCCACTTTCCAACAAACTACAATTAATTCACTATTTTAGTTGTAATGTTCAACAAAAACAGAACACAGAACCAACTAAAACCACAGAATACAAATTATTNCCTCCAAAGTTTATAAATAATCGATAAATTTTAAGTAAGACAAAATTAGTTCTCATAATTTACATGCAATGACAATGCGGTCTCCGAAGTTTATTACTTTGGCAAATTAGGCCTTTCGATTTTAAGAGTGACATATGTTGTTATTTTAATCCTATTAGTTAAGCTAAGTTCTTAAAGTGATAAAAATGACACCAAATTTATAGTGGTATCCGATCACGTTGTCTTAGTTAAGACACGATCGTATCGGCAATCTACTTTCCAACTCCCTACAATTAATTCACTATTTTAGTTGTAATGTTCAACAAAAACAGAACACAGAACCAACTAAAACCACAGAATACAAATTATTCACAGAAAGTTAAAACTACGGTATAGTAACAGATCACCACCAGTATACTGAACTTCTTAATCACTAAGAAGTCAGTAAAGCAAACCTGCAGTTTTCAAACAGATCGTTAGTTAACACAACAGTTTAAGAATATACGTTTTTAAGGCATTAACAGTGGACAGAATCTGTAGGCAGTTCTTATCACACAAGTTCAACGTATTTTCTAAGATATACGTAATGTTTTAAGGCTTCAGTACGTATCTTGGTCAATGGTTTTCAGGAACTTAGATCTATACAGATCTGGCTTGAAAACACTTATATCGACACAAGTCTTTAAGAAAACCAAAGGTTTTCTCAAAGACGTAACCCAAAACACTATGTAATCTCACA
>RWGZ01000956.1:74025-153482 GCA_009725065.1 Utricularia reniformis
TTGACACAAGTTTTTAAGAAACCCAAAGGTTTTCTCAAAGACGTAACCCAAAACACTATGTAATCTCACAGTAAGTGCTTGAAGCCAACTGTTTAGGCTAGAAGCAGAAAGTAAGTGCAGAAAGTAAATGCAGAATGTAAATGTAGAAAGTAAACTTAACACGTTCTTTTAACCAAGTCACACAGTTTCTCAGATCGTCTAGGATCTGTCTGAAACTCAGACTATCAGGCCAAGAACAACAAGATTCTACAGATTCAGTTTGTTCGTCTTAAGCACCAGTTTACAGTTTCTCATATCGTCTAGGATCTGTCTGAAACTCAACTGTAGGCTTAAGAACGTTGAGAAAATCCACAGATTTTCTCAAGAACAACGTAAAGAAGGGGCTGTAAGTTTTTCAAAAAAATGTAAAGCTCTTTTAAGAAGAAAAACAGCGCTTAATCGTTATTCAAGGCTAGATCTAAGCAAAGAAAGCACTAACGAACGATAAGCAGTAAAGCAATCAAGAACAGAAACGTAAATCGCACACAGAGGCTAGAGAGCGAAAGCGATAAATGAAAATGCAGAAAATGAAAAGTGACGCATTTCTGAAGCGATAAACATATTTATAGTACGGGCCACCGCCTTACCGTTACAGCAGGCCCAGCAGGCCAAGCCCAACATTCAAACGTAATTAGAACATTCTAGAAGGCCCAGCGGCCCAATCACTTCCAAGGTCCAGTAACACATGCGAGGCCCAATAAGTATACACAGCCCACTAAGCAAACGAGCCCATTAAGCAAACGAGAATAACGATATTACCGAGATTAGCCGACTTCAACATTCTCCCCCTTAATCTTTGTGATATCGTAAACGAGTACCTGTAATACCCCAAGACTTACTCCTTCAAAAGTTTCGGTCTCACACACACTTAAGAGGGCGATGAACTCCCCCTTAATTCGAAAAAGGTGTAGTCGGGAAGGGATGAACAAACCATAAAACAACCTTATTCTAGGTAGGGATTTCTCCCCCTAAGTTCAGATGCGTATGCTACTCAACGGGAGTACGCCAGGCCCCGGGAATGAAGGTGGTTAGTACAACACATATATCACGTTAAAGCTAAAAACAGTTTCAACATACATGTAAAAGACACAAATTCATGCAGAAATTAAGGACATAGCATTAATCCTAAACAATTTCTAAGTTGAATAAACTGAGCATAATCCAAAGGTTTCGTAAAAATATCTTCAATTTGATCACACGAGGGTACAAATTTCACAGAAAAAGTTTTGTTCTCAACTAAATCTCTCACATAGTGATGTCTAATTTCAATGTGTTTACTTCTAGAGTGATAGACTGTATTTTTTGCTAAATTAATGGCACTAGTATTATCACAATTAACACTCACAGTTTCTATAGGCATATTATAATCAAGCAATTGAGATTTTATCCACAAAATTTGAGTGTAACAATTTGAGAGAGAGACATACTCAGCTTCGGTATATGAAAGGGCTACCGTGCTTTGTTTTTTACAAAACCATGACACTAGACATGGACCTAAGAAATGACATGAACCACTTGTGCTTTTTCGATCTAATTTACAGCCATCATAATCAGCATCAGCATACACAACAAGTTCAAAATCTTCAAAATTTGGATAAAACAATCATATATTTAAAGTTCCTAGTAGGTATCTAAATATACGTTTCACAGATTTCAAATGTGACACTTTTGGATTAGATTGAAACCTAGCACACATGCAAACAGCAAACATGATATCTGGTCTAGACGAGGTTACATATAATAAGGATACTATCATGCTCCTATATAATATTTCACTTATATTTTCTTCATTTTCATCAATTGTCAAGTTTAAGTGAGTTTGCATGGGAGTTTTCATGGATTTTGCATTACAAATATCATACTTTTTCAAAAGTTCTTTAATGTATTTAGATTGCGTAATGAAAACACCAGATTCAAGTTGTTTAATTTGCATGTCTAAACAAAAAGAAAGTTCTCCCATGTTGCTCATTTCAAATTCAGATGCCATAAGATCAAAAAGTTCAGCAATTAAACATGAATTGGAACTACCATATATGATGTCATCCACATAAACTTGCACAAAAATTAAATCGGAATCTAAGTATTTAACAAATAGAGTTTTATCAACACTACCCTTCTTATACCCACAAGATAACAAATATGTACTCAATCTTTCATACCAAGCTCTTGGAGTTTGTTTAAGTCCATATAAAGCTTTGAGCAATTTATACACATAATCAGGTTTAGAATGATCTGAAAATCCAGCCGGTTGTTTGACATACACATTTTCAGAAATAAAATCATTTAAAAATGCATATTTGATATCCATTTGGAATAACTTGAAACCTTTATATGCAGAAAATGCAATTAACATTCTAATTGACTTCATCCTAGCAACGGGAGCAAACGTTTCACCATAATCTATTCTTTCTTCTTGTGTATAACCTTGTGCCACTAACCTAGCTTTATTTTTAACTATGTTACCATGTTCATCAAGTTTATTCTTAAAGATCCACTTAGTTCCTATGACATTTTGATCTTTAGGGGGTGAGACTAATTCCCAAACACAATTTTTTTAAAATTGAAGTAATTCATCTTGCATTGCATTGATCCAATTAATATCACTCAAGGCATCAATTACATTTTTAGGCTCAATAAAAGACACAAAAGCATGTAACTTACAAAATGAATTAAAAGACCTACGTGTTCTAACAGATTCATTAACGTCTCCTAAAATATTGGACTTACTTAAACACTTAGGCATATTCGGTATATAAGACGGTTTTTCAATTCGACCAGATTCATTTGGTGGAATATGAACTGAGATTTCAGACTCGAAATTTTTAGGTTCAGTTTCTTCCCTACTTATAAAATAATGATCATCTTCTTTTTCATTTTCAGACTCTAAATTTTTAGATTCTACATCCTTTTCGTTATGTGGTTCAGTTTCTATATTTTTATTTGTTTCATCGAAGAAGATGACATGTATTGATTCAATTACATGTTTTAGTACCTTAAGAAATATCCTATATGTCTTCTTAGTTGAGGAATAACCTACAAATTTGCCATCCCTACTCTTACTATCAAATTTACCTAATGTTAATTGATCGTTATTATGTACAAAACATTTGCACCCAAAAACATGAAAATACCTAACATTCGGAGTTTTGTCAAATAGTAGTTCATACGGGGTTTTCTTAAGGATTCCTCTAAGTGTAACTCTATTAACTACGTGACAAGCAGTATTTACGGCTTCAGCCCACAAATACTTGGGTGTTTTATGTTCGATTAACATAGAACGAGCCATTTCTTGTAAGGTTCTATTTTTACGTTCTACAACACCATTTTGTTCTGGAGTTTGAGGACACGAGAAATTGTGCTCAATACTCGAGTTTTGACACAAGTTTGTAAAATCATTATTATTAAATTCACCACCATTGTCACTCCTAAGGAACTTTATTTTAAGATCCAATTTATTTTCCCATTTGATTTTAAACTGATTAAAGTATGAAAACGTTTCTGATTTTAATTTTAGAAAGAAGACCCAAGTAAACCTAGAAAAGTCATCAACTATGACAAAACACCAATTTTTTCTTCCTATACTAGATGGCCTAATTTCACCAAACAGATCCATATGTAATCTTTCTAGTTTCCTAGATGAGTTCACAACATTAATTCTTTTGAAATTTGCCCTAGTTTGTTTAGACTTAGCACATACTTCACAATTATACTTAATGTTTCTAAAAGTGTCATCTATACCTCTAATTATATTACATTTTTTCAGTTTAAAAATAAGATCTATACTAGCATGTCCCAACTTCCTATGCCATTCATATGCAGAATCAGATTGAGAAATTAAACATGCATCCACATTTTCTACTTTACTTAACATATAGACATTTTTCACTCTACATGCTTTCAAAATTAAAACACCACATTTAAACACATTGCATGCATCTTTACTAAAAGTAACCTCATAACCAGAATCACATAATTGGCTAATGCTTATCAAATTATGCATCAAATTATTAACATGCAATATGTTCACAATTTCAAATTGGCCAGATTTAAAACTTCTGGTACCCAATACTTTACCATTAGAGTTGTCACCATAGGTAACTCTACCACCTCTAGTACTTTTATAATCACCAAACAATTCTTTGTTTCCTGTCATGAGGCGAGACAACCACTATCTAGGATCCACACCTATACATTTAGGCAACCATATTTGATTAATAGAATAAAACTTTAATGTTTCATATTTCCTACGGTAAGATATCAGTCTGCTAATGAGAGTGTTAACAGAAATGGTTCTTTCGTTTCCAATTTTTACAGCAGCAAGCAAACTAATGACAAGTTTATTTGAGTGGTTCTTAAGATTTCTTCTACTAGGTGCATGATACTTAGTGGATCTAGGTTTTGGATTAAAACCTATGCCATGTCTAGAGGAAATAAANGATGCTATGTAGAAAAAGGTACGCGGGATGATCAATCAAGTAATAGAAGGTTCATGCAATTTTATAAATTTTACGATGAAATGTTTAAATTAAAATGTTTTGAGATACGTTGTCCCTGCGGGTGCGAGCGCCCGCCGGGAGAGGGTGTCCTTATATTGTTTAACGAAATGTTATGAAAGAATAAGACTCGGGGTGAGGAAGGATGGACCGTCCGACCGAACCCGGCATCGTGCCTCGCACACGATTCGCCAAAGGAAGGGCATGCCTGATGAAGTGAATGAAATGTTCAAGAATGAAATGGTACGTACGGAATGGGCAGAACGGATCCGAGCGAGAAAAGGGGTAGCGCCCGAGTACTCGTTCGGGGATGGGACGCATATGGCTCGTCGAGTCGACCAACAGCTAACGGTCGGCTTGGGCGAGACATGTCACCGGGCATGTAAAACAGAGCCGGCAAGATAAGTAAAAGGCACATGATAAAATGATAAGTAATGTTTAAAGAAATGTTTAAAGTAAAGTTTCAAGTAAGTTTTACAAGATTTTAAATAATGTTTAAGGAAATGTTTAAAGTAATGTTTCAAATAAAGTTCCAAGTAAGTTTTACGAGATTTTAAAATCAGATTTCGAAAGAGTCCCAAGAGGAACAAGTTGTATGTGAGTTTTAAGGAGGTTTTCAAATGAGATTTTAGAACGAGCTTCGAAATGAAAAAGAGTTTTAACGAGTTTGATAAGATAATTCAAGAAGCTTAAAAAGTGTTTTAGTTTTCATGTATGAATTTATTAAATATGTTTCACAATGAGTGGTTAAAGAAGTTTTCAAAGCAAGACGAGTTTCAAAAGAAAATATGCTTTAGAAATAAAGATACGTTTTTTTTAAAAAAAAGTATTAACCGAAGTTTCTATTATTCGATTATGACCGCTCTACAGTTTTGTAGGAAAGGAAGAGATTAAGGGGAAGCGTGGGAACAGTTAGTCGTCGGCTGATACCGAGAGTGATTACGAAGTCGAGAGTAAAGTGAGTTCGTTAAGATGTTAAAGAGAGGAAGATATGAATTGAATTAGATAAAGTTATATAAGTTCATTTAAGAGTTTTATTCCGATGCTGTAACTTTTAATTATATGTAAATGTGAAAATGCACATTGTGTTCTAGAAGAGTGGAGCACGGCATGTCACGCACTGAAACAGCTGGGCTTGGTTTCGGGTCGTGACAGATTGGTATCGGAGCAAAACTCCAATACTAAATTGGTATTGGAGCGGTCGTGAAAAGTTTAGTAGATTCATTTTGTGAGGTCCCCTCGGGGGTGCGAGAAAGAGGGCACTTTAGGCGAATCCCTACATCGGCTATAGACGGGGAACGATCGTATGTTAAGTATAATGATTCGTCTCCCATTGCACGAGGCCTTTTCCCTAGCAAAGTGGCAAATGGAACGTTAGAACTGGAAAGTTAAGCGTGCTCACCCTGGAGCAATTCAGGGATGGGTGACCCACTAGTAAGTGTGGGAGCTAGGGAAAAAGTAAAACTGTGAGGACTAAGTGGGTGTCATTAAGGTCAGCCTAGTTCAAAGCGGACAATATCGTGCAAGCGGAAAGGCGGGTCGTTACATCTTTTAAGAAGAAAAACATCGCTTAATCGTTATTCAATGCTAGATCTAAGCAAAGAAAGCACTAACGAACGATAAGCAGTAAAGCAAGCAAGAACAAAAACGTAAATCGCACACAGAGGCTAGAGAGCAAAAGCGATAAAAAAAAATGCAGAAAATGAAAGTGATGCATTTCTGAAGTGATAAACGCATTTATAGTACGGGCCACCGCCTTACTGTTACAGCAGGCCCAGCAGGCCAAGCCCAACATTCAAACGGAATTAGAACATTCTAGAAGGCCCAGCGGCCCAATCACTTCCAAGGTCCAGTAACACATGCGAGGCCCAATAAGTATACACAACCCATTAAGCGAATGAGCCCATTAAGCAAACGAAAATAACGATATTACCGAGATTAGCCGACTTCAACAACCTCCGCCTATGAGAGTGAGTAGACTGGACAAGAAAGGGAATTTAGCCCTTCAATCGAAGAGGAAAATCATTGTCCTAGATGGAGGCTCTGAAAAGTCTGTGGAATGCTTCGAGTGCCTTATCACCATTTTTCACTGCAATTATTAATGATACTAGGTCTGAATGTATTGAGATGCCTAAGGACTTTCCACCATATCAAGGGTTGACCAACCCCACCTTACACTTTGAACCTAGAAGTTTATGTCAGTTTGATAAATCTAAATGATGTTGCTATGTGTTTTGTTTTTGCTGATTCTTTGAAAGATTATACACTCCAGTGGTTCAACCTGTTGCAAGAGTTTTCTATTTTTTCTTATAAGGATTTCAAGGATCAATCCTAAAATCTTTTACCCCATTTAATGCACCATTGAAATTTATCACATCTTCGAACATATTGCGATATGATTCTTTGGAGAAATTGCTGGGTTTTGTAACCCGTTTTGAGGGAGAATGCAGGAAATTTCCCCGAATTACTGTCAATGAGAAATTCGGAGTACTCCCGCTTATTTTGGTCGATCATTCCCTATGCAACTCTTTGAACATGGATTCGCCATAGAATATGGAAGAGTTGCCCTAAGGTGTACACAATATATTGGAGAGAATGAAGGACTTCGTGATCATGGAGTCATGGAGATTTGTACTTATAGGTCATATAACATTGCAGCGAATCGTGTAACGGACCCAAACGTATCGTAGCCTAAGATGCGCACTATTCCAACGTTCAGTCATTGAGAAAAACAATAGAGTATATTTTAGATGTTCCCGCTATGATACCAAATGTAACGACCCGCCTTTCCGCTTGCACGATATTGTCCGCTTTGGACTAGGCTGACCCTAATGACACCCACCTAGTCATCACGGCTTTNTCTACTTTCCAACACCCTGCAATTTATTCACTATTTTAGTTGTAATGTTCAACAAAAACAGAACACAGAACCAACTAAAACCACAGAATACAAATTATTCACAGAAAGTTAAAACTACGGTATAGTAACAGATCACCACCAGTATACTAAACTTCTTAATCACTAAGAAGTCAGTAAAGCAAACCTGCAGTTTTCAAACAGATCGTTACTTAACACAGCAGTTTAAGAATATATGTTTTTAAGGCCTTAACAGTGGACAGAATCTGTAGGCAGTTCTTATCACACAAGCTCAACGTATTTTCTAAGATATACGTAATGTTTTAAGGCTTCAGTACGTATCTTGGTCAATGATTTTCAGGAACTCAGATCTATACAGATTTGGCTTGAAAACTCTTATATCGACACAAGTCTTTAAGAAACCCAAATGTTTTCTCAAAGACGTAACCCAAAACACTATATAATCTCACAGTAAGTGCTTGAAGCCAACTGTTTAGGCTAGAAGCAAACAGTATAATCGTAAATGCAGAACGTAAATTTGCAGAAAGTAAACTTAACGCTTTTTTTAACCAAGTCACACAGTTTCTCAGATCGTCTAGAATCTGTCTGAAACTCAGACTATTAGGTCAAGAACATCAAGATTCTACAGATACAGTGTGTTCGTCTTAAGCACCAGTTTACAGTTTCTCAGATCTTCTAGGATCTGCCTGAATCTCAACTATAGGCTCAAGATCGTTGAGAAAATCCACAGATTTTCTCAAGAACACGTAAAGAAAGGCGCTGGAAGTTTTTAAAAAATTTAAAACTTTTCAGAAACGTAAAACAGCGCTAAGACGTTATAGCTAAGTCTTAGAACTAAACACAGAGAAGCAGTAAACGAAAAGCAGCAAGAGTATGCAAGCAGAAACGAAAATCGCACACAGAAACTAGAGAGCGAAAGCGATAAACGAAAATGCAGAAATGTAAAAGTGACGCATTTTTGAAGCGCCGAAGGTATATATAGTACGGGCCACCGCCTTACTGTTACAATAGGCCCAGGCTAAGCCCAATCGTTCAATAATAATCAGAAGGTGCTAGAAGGTCCAACAGCCCAGTTACTTCCAAGGTCCATTAACACATATGAGCCCATTAAGTATACACGGCTCATTAAGAGTACGAGCCCATTAAGCAAATGAAATAACGATATTACCAGATTAGACGTCTTCAACACTAGTTTCGTGTTTAGATCAGTTCATTTGTCTTTAGATCCATTCGTAAAGTATACAAAGTGCTTTTTACGTAACCATATCATAGCACCGCAAACAACATTTGACATAGGCGATCACCGGAACAAAAATGTTGTTTCTAAGGTCATGAGAACCAACTTTGTAACATTTTCAAACTTTGAGACCACATCAACAAAAACAAACATAGAGAACAATAGTGATCCTTGTATCAAAACTATAGGGACTACTAAAGACGTCAGTGACTTAATTATCCATACCTTTGAAATTGCGGGGACCAAATATATCTTTTTTTCAAGGGATTTGTATTGCTAAAATTGAAAGCTTTGGGAACAAATTTGTCACATATTGAATATTGAGAACCGATTTTTCAAACTGTGCAGACTACAAGGATGTATTTTGATTAAACAAAATTTTGGAATTCATAATTGTCACAATTACAAAAGTTTGGAATCAAATTTGAAAAAACGATTAAAATGTGTCTACTTTTTTGCAAGTCACCCATTTATGTTAATTGCATTGTTTAAGGTTGAAACAAGAGAATTAATTATGTTTTTAAAGATTAAATTATTTTAAGTAATAATTCTACACCTTCGATAATTATAATAAATATTAAAATTTGTAAACTATAATCAAATGATCATGAGTTTATTGAAAATATTTTTTATAATCCATAATCATTTTAAATTTGTGTTTCATTGGTCGCTTACATTGCCACGTAGATATTTCTCTTTCACTGTTAAAAATATCGATACAATAAAAAATAAACTCAATGTATAATAATTAATGAGTTTTACTTTCATCTTCTAGAACTAAATGTGGAATTTTTAACAAGAAAGTTGTAATTAAAAGTATTATTAGGTAGGATGCAATTTTCTCATACTTAGTTTGACTTCAATAACTCATATAGTTAGTCTAGCCATGGCGGCCACTAACTATATTTTAACAAGAAAGTATTATCTATGTTTTAGGTCATCTAAATTAAAACAACATATGAATAAAAAAAAGTAAATTATGGTGTTTCACAAACATTATTCAATTACAACATATTGACCCATATCATAATATGGTATCACTAATATAGGGAACACAATCACTTTAGCATGCATTTTCACCACTTCTATTTTCATTAATAAAAACACCTACGTTTGGAAAAAGCGAGATTTGATAAAAATTCTCAAATTGATATCAAATTTTCATGGATCGCAAGAAAATAGACCATTTTCAAACATTAGTATTTTTATATAAATAAAAAATATATATTATTTTGAATTGAATGCATATGTTGTTATGATGGTTAACTTCATCATGTGAAAATTGTTTTATGTCAAATCCAGTGACTATGGTTAGAGCTCTTGTTGTAGTATAATTAATGTTAACATCTAACCACTGGCATATTGTTCAAAAAATATGATTACGATAATGGAGAAGTTGGCAAGTTGAACTAAAGAAACCAAATCTAATCTTACTACCAATTTAAATAGCCCTTCATAGTCGAGCTACCTTACACCTTAACTCTTAGCCATGACATCAAATGACCAGAGCCATTTGTCATTTGATGAGGACGATGATTCTCCGATTGAAGAAGTCCGTTTGATTGTGGCAAACACCGATGACACAACCTTACCCGTTTCAACTTTTCGAATGTGGTTTTTAGGCTTGTTCTCATGTGTTATTCTATCTTTTGTTAACCAATTCTTCTCATATAGAAGAGAACCACTCGTTTTAACACAAATCACAGTTGTAATCGCTAGTCTTCCTATTGGACATTTCACGGCAACTACGTTCCGAATTCCAGGTTTCGGGAAAAAGAAGTTCAGTTTGAATCCAGGTCCTTTCAATGTGAAGGAACATGTGTTGATCTCTATATTTGCTAATGCTGGTGCTGCCTTCGGGTTTGGGAATGCTTATGCTTTGGAAATTGTTGATATAATCAAAGTCTTTTATCGTAGAAATATCTCATTTTTAACTGGTTGGCTTCTTGTAATCACCACACAGGTATGTCATATAATTGTAATATGTACAATTACGATTTAAAATCGGGAATTTTCACTGGATCATTTTCTTAATGGTTCTGGCCTTGCGACCGGGCGGAGACCAATCGATTGGATTAACAAAAAAGGGTTTTCATAATAAAATAGGATGAATGAATAATAAAACATGTAAATATCCCTTTGTGTCGAGCAGTTTTTTCGTTGAGATTTGATCATGATGTTCTTTGAAATATTTTCATGAATCTATGTTGGAGAGGAGGGTTTTTTAGGAGGCCCTAAAAGGTTTGCCCGACAGCAATCTTTTAATTGGATTTTTCAATCGAATTTATTTCTTATTTTGTTATTCTAAAATACAAAGTTAGATTCATCAAGTTTTAAAGTTTTGAATTATGATATTTTGTATTTCCAACTCCAATTAATTGTTAATTTCTTGATTTTATAATAAGTATTAATTAAATTGTCAATTTTAAGTTAAAATCTGTATTTTATATACTTTGTAATTCGTTAGCAAGAACATTATGGTGAAGATTTTCAGTTTTCACTATATTTAAATATCAACTTAGCTTATTAATTTGTATTTTTAATAGCTTTCCAAATTCTATCGAAAATTTCCACAAAATTTCTATTATTTCAACAAAATTTTGTTTTTCAGGCTCATCTAAAATCGAAAGTCAAAACATTTGCCCATTGTTGATTGGTTTTGCGTGTGAATGTGTGACATTTGAATATTGATTACCTTGTTAGTAACTCTCATTAATTAAATTATTTACAAAAATATTGGGCATGTTCGTATAGTGTTGGAAAAATAGCGGTGAGGTGAGATCACTGTATTATGCTATGTGGTAATCGTAATTTGAAAAAAATTTGTTTGAAACAACAGTGCAGTTATTATCGTGATTTCATAAAATGATTTTTTTGTCATTGTTTTGAATTATTTTGGATTAAAAAATAATTTAATAAGGGTAAAAATGAAATTTTACAAAGTGCGTTTTGTTGACAGTTTGGGAGAACCTACTACCATGAGACCGTTATTTTTTGCGTTCAAATAAATGTAGTTTATATTAATATTTGGTTTGTGCTAAATAGAACCACGATTCATTGACCGCACCACATCACTCACCGTTGTTCAAAACATAGCACTATGATTGTATATTGTTTATTTTGAAAATTTTCACTTATTTGGGGAAGATTTTTAATGTTTCCCAAAGGCCTTAAATTTAATTACAATTTATTCTCAAATGAAAAATATATATATTATCAGTTGCAATTTGCAGGTACTAGGCTATGGTTGGGCTGGGTTTTCAAGAAAGTATGTTGTTGAGCCAGCCCAAATGTGGTGGCCTGCTACATTAGTTCAAGTTTCCCTTTTCCGGTTAGTCTATTTTCTTACATAACAGTTTGTGAAACCTTAATTCAGTGGAGTTCATGCATTCATTTTTCCAATTTAAAAATTTGTATGAATCAATAAAATATGGTTGATTTTGAGAAGATGATTACAGGGCATTGCACGAAAAGGACAAAAAGCGGCTCTCTGGTGCCAAATTCTTCATGATCGCATTAATATGTAGTTTTTCATGGTACATAGTACCAGGATATCTATTCCCAACAGTTACAAGCGTATCATGGCTCTGCTGGATTTTCCCCAAATCAATCACCGCCCAACAGCTTGGATCTGGACTAAGCGGTCTTGGCTTGGGGGCGTTCACATTGGATTGGACTGCGGTATCAGCTTTCTTAGGGAATCCTCTAGTTGTTCCCTTCTTTGCCATAGCGAATGTTTTTGTGGGGTATTTCCCATTAATCTATATTGTTCTCCCTATAGCATATTGGAATTTTAATCTATATGGCGCTCGTAAGTTTCCTATCTTCTCAGCGGGGTTATTCACGGTTAAAGGGAATAAGTATAATATATCTACAATTGTGAATGAGAATTTTGAGCTGGATATTTCGAAGTATGAAGAACAAGGGAAACTGAATCTCAGCATGTTCTTTGCTGTGCGATATGCTATTGGTTTTGCTTGCATTGCTTCCACTTTAACACATGTGGGACTCTTCCATGGAAGGTACTTTGCTGATCCATATAGGTAGTGTTTTACTAATGATCTTTCGGTTTTTTGTAAAATATAAAAATAGAAAGTATGAAAAGGTTGGTTTATTGTTGCTTTAACGTTAATAAATGTTGATAAAACATATTCTGTGATGATTCAAGCACATGTTGCATAATCATGTGTAGAGTGAATTAGTGTTTATATGTAAAACAACAAATATGTTGTTAGGAATTAAAAAGACTAATGCATTTGCTATATAAGGACTTCAATGGTAAAAGAGCAACCTAAAACTGTGCCTCAATGCCAATGTAGTGTCTCAGGGCTTCATTTATAATTAGTTGAGTATCATTTTTGTATCACAGGGAAATTTATGAAAGATTTCGTGTTTCGTGCACTGAAAAGGAAGACATTCATACTAGACTTATGCAAAGATACAAGTCTATACCTTCGTGGTGGTTCTACACATTATCAGCAGTGACATTTGTGGCTTCTCTCGCATTATGCATTTTGTATGAAGGTCAAGTTCAGATGCCATGGTGGGGACTTCTATTCGCTTGTGCTATTGGTTTTATTTTTACGTTGCCAATCAGCATTATTACCGCCACAACAAATGTGGTGAGTAAGTGAAACTATCTTTACATATTAGAATATGAGAAATTATGGCCTAAGACCATTGCATATCATTCTTGCTATTTTAAATCATTAATATTTTGTGAGCTGATATTATATATTTTGATCTAGATGCCAAGCTTAGATGTACTTGTACAATATGTAATGGGAATTATATATCCTGGAAGACCAATTGCTGTTGTTTGTTTAAAAATATACGGCTATATGAGCATGGCGCAAGCAGTCTCATTTCTAAGTGATTTCAAGCTTGGACACTACATGAAGATCCCTCCAAGATCTATGTTCATAGTTCAGGTAGAGTAAGACTATGTTCTCCGACTAGCTTAATTTTCTCATATTCTCCGATTTTAAGACAAGGAACGTTTATCCAGTTTGTAGGGACAATTCTAGCCGGAACAATCAACATGGCAGTCGGTTGGTGGCTCCTTACATCGATAACAAACATATGTGATACCGATGTTCTACCACCCGACAGTCCATGGACATGCCCGTGGGATCAACTTTTCTTTGATACATCAGTCATATGGGGTTTACTAGGAACAAGAAGAACCTACGGAAGTCTTGGAAATTACACTTCCTTGAACTGGTTGTTTATTGCAGGTGGTATAGGGCCTATCATTGTATGGCTTCTGCACAAGGCATTTCCGAAACAAACATGGATCAAGCTCGTTAATCTTCCGGTTCTTCTCGTAGCAGCATATTATATGGTTCCTGCAACACCGCTAAACTTCAACGCTTGGATCACCATTGGAACGATATTCAATTTCTTTGTGTTTCGGTATAGAAAAAAATGGTGGCAGAGGTACAACTACATTCTTTCAGCAGCTTTAGATGGTGGAGCTGCGTTCATGACTCTTGTTCTGTACTTCAGTTTGGGGATGACAAATAAAGGAATCAAGTGGTGGGGAAGTGGTGGTGATCACTGTGAGTTAGCAACATGTCCTACTTCTCATGGTATAGTTGTTGACGGTTGTCCTTTATTTTGATTAACATACAATGAATGCTATTTGGACATGATCATCAAGACATTAGTGTCTCAATATTCCAAATCTATTCCAAACAAAACATACATATTCAAAGTTACACATTAACACATGGTCACAATTTTGTATATATAAAGGCATGCAACATTACATTTTACATTCAAAATTTCTAGTAATTAAGTAGCTTCTTTCCCTTGTGGACATATGATTATCTACTATTTAATAATCATTTTATGTATGTAGAGCGGGTTAACTATATGCATCTTAAATAAGCAGAAATATGATGTAAATGAAGCACATATACATTTACAAATACAACAATACATAATAAAAGATCAACAAATAGGATATCATTTCTTTTTCCTTTAATTGCCAACATAAAACCTGGTAATCTCACTAAAATCATGATTTTAGCATCATCATAATTTCAGAGACAATAATCGTATCCTACATCATCTCAGAGATGAACAAAAAGTGCAATCAATTCATCATTATCTCTAGAAGTGACTATATGACATTATATATGAGTTCATGGGGCGGTGGTACCCCATGTATTTCTCTTATCGACCATACCTAGGGATGATAACGGGACGGATATAGACAATTATGATAACCATGTTTCCGTAATACAATTGTTGAATTGTTAACACATTGGATTTTAGATTTAAGTAGTATTGATTTATAGAAGGATTATGAATTATTGTAAATGACTTCTTTAAGTCATCAATTGCACTTATTCAAACCTTGGCAAGAGATTTACGGTGTCGTGTCTTCCCCTACTATATCCGTGTCAAGTTTCATGTTAAACGGTGTTAAAATGTTTTTTTCAANTGACCGTTGAGGAGCCCCAAATCAAGAACTTGTAGGAATTAGGGTTATAGCTACCTCCAGAACTCCATCGTTTCTTCCACTCTCTCTATATTATTATCAGAAGGTAAAGTAATGATTAAAATAGAAAGAAATAGCGATGGGAAGTTACACTTCCGGGCCTGAATAACTTGACCGTTACTCGCCGTTTTATTTCTGCTATTCCCGATTGGTGCCGGTGAGACTCTTTTTCTTTACTCTAGGTTCATTATTCTGAATATTTCGCAAGCGGGGACTCTTGGTAGTTTACTAGTTCGATAAGTTTGTAGCTTTTTTGTTGTAAATGAGTGATTTGATCATTGTCAATTACTTTGAGTGTTCCTTGAATGTGGGTTGGGGAAGGTCGTTAAGAAAGTGGGTTTTTTTTGTGTGCGAGATGGAAAGTTTCCAAGTGAATATTGATGCGCATTGCGTCTGTTTCTTTTTCTCTTTATGCATTTAGGATATATTAAGCTCTTATGGCGCGATGATTTTATTATTGTTTGAAAAAGTGTGCAGGTTGCTTTGCCAGTACTGCCTACATGGAGTTAGATGAAACTCCACTAATGCTTCCACCTCCTCCTGGGAGTTTTATTGATCGTGAAGAGCTAATTCAGCACGTTGGGGAGTTTGCCATATCTCAGGGATATGTTGTTACAATTAAACAGTCTAAAAAAGAAAAAGTTGTAGTACTTGGATGTGATAGAGGGGGTGTTTATCGGGATAGACGGAAGCCAGCTGATGGGACCTCAATTGAAAACTCACGCAAAAGGAAATTAGGATCTCGTCTGACAAATTGTCCATTTGAGCTTGTGGGTAAAAAGGAGGATGGTCTTTGGGTGCTCACTGTCAAGAACGGTTCACATAATCATGAACCAATGAGAGATATATCTGAACATCCTTCTGCCCGAAGATTCAGTGAAAAAGAGGTCATCCTGATAAAAGAAATGACAGATTCAGGACTTAAACCACGCCAGATACTTAAAAGACTTAGGCAAACAAATCCTGAGCTTTTGTCCACTCCAAAACATGTTTATAATTTCAAGGCGAAGCTCCGTCAAGGGAATCTTAAATGTATGTGTTTATATTTTCCTATTACGTAGGTGTTCTTCACTTAGGAGATTAGTCAAATTAACCATTTGCTATTGCTATCATTAACTGAGCTGTGCTTTTGAAGGCATTATGATTGCAAGTCTGGGTTTAATTTTGATTTATTTGCTTTATTTTGCCTATTATTGCAGTTAGAAGGTTGATGTCATTGAGAACTACTACAGGTGCAGAAGGGAACTCTGATCCTTCGACATCTTCTGAGCCATCATGGAAGAAATGTTACCCTCCGGTAATTTCATTGAACCATGTTTAAAAGTCCATATTAAATGTTATAATTTTGTCTTGTTCAGTCATGATGTTTGAGGTTCTTTGCATCAACTTTGCTATACTTTGAACGCATGGAATGTTATATTTTTTTTGCTTGATGTCACGCAGAGGGTCCCAAATCTCATTGGGGGCAGGTTTATTGATTCACGCTCATCTACATTCATTGATATATTAAACCCTGTGAGTGCGTAAAATATGTATGACGTATCATATTTTCTCTCCTTGACCCTTATTTGAATCCCTTTATTAACTGTAGGCTACTCAACAAGTGATTGAAAAAGTTCCTTTATCAACGGGCGAAGAACTCAAAGCTGCTCTTTGTGCTGCAAAAAGAGCATATACATCATGGCGAGATACCCCTGTTAGAAGCCGCCAGCAAATCATGTCCAAACTTAAGGAGCTTATTTTCCGAGACATTGTAAGCTTGAGATGGTATCTGATATATTTTTTGTATGAAATTCACCAGTTAGAGTTTTTGTAACTTTTTCCAGGACAAACTTGCCAGCATTATAACAGCAGAGCAGGGAAAGACATTGAAGGATGCTTTTGACGAAGTCAATCATGGGATTGGTGAGTCCAGATTACATCAAATCCAGTTAATTGTTTGCCTATTTTTGTTTTGAATTATGAATCCAAAATTCCATATTTTGTCTTTATGTTATTGAATAATGGCATTGAGAAAATGTAACTTTTGCTGACTATTAATTTGAACGATAAACTGTTGCCATTCCCTACATCTGGGGCAGCAAGATAATAATGTTACTTCTATTTATCTGGCAGAGCTTGTTGAGCAGACATGTAGATTGACAAATTTGCAAGCTGGGGAGTTCTCATTGAATACACGCACTGGAATTGATACTTACTGCACCCATGAACCCCTTGGTGTTTGTGCTGGAATTTGCTCCTTCAACTTTCCAGCAATGATCCCACTTTTGGTTTTCTCTCCTTTTACTTCCACATGACTATTAATCAAGCAAGTGCAAGAATTTGATGGATCATTCCTTTTCCATTATTTCTTATATTGGCCTTTGATTGATCTCTGACAGATGTTTCCAATTGCTGTCACATGTGGGAATACCTTCATCTTAAAGCCCTCTGAGAAAACACCAGGTAATGAGCCTTGTGTCATTGTAATTGGTCAGTCGATTCATGCTGAAACTTTTCTTAGAAAATATTTAGTTGATCTAGTGTAGTCCCTTTATTGGCTTGAACCTCATTTTCCTATTATTTTCATATCTTCCCATTCTTCACAGGGGCTTGCATGCATCTTGCTGAGTTAGCAATTGAGGCTGGTTTGCCGAATGGTGTCCTAAATATTGTTCATGGCACTAATGTGAGAGGATTAGTTTTCTCTTTATTTTTATTTATTTTTTAAACTCCGGTCCAAGAACATTGACGTGTTGGATTTATAGCTTCCTGATTAAACATTGAACATTATGTCATTTTGGGGTTGAAAAATATGTCTTGATCAAATTATTACATAAATCTGCAGGATATCGTTGACGCAATCTGTGATGATGAATTCCAGAATGTATCCTACATTGGTTCAGATGCGGTGCGTTTTTTCCCCACTGAAAAAAATTACTTTCACCTGTTGCACATGATTTTTAAATCAAAAACTTCCTACATTTCTCGATGGCACCCAATTTTTAGATAAAATGGTCCAAGAATGCAACAGAGACATACTCCCTTAACAAAAAAACCGTGTTTGTAAATATTTATATCGTAGGTGAAGAATTGAATCTTATTGTAAGAGGATCACTTAAGCTATTATTCTGATATCAATATTTGTTATCGATCAGTTTATAGCATATCGTTTTGGCTCTTGTATTATATAAATAACGAATCGTAAGTAAAATATTTTTTGTTTCCAGCCTGGAATGTATGTTCATGCTAGGTCATCTGCTTATAGGAAACATCCNTAATATTATTGAACTTTAGGAGGGCTCCGCTGATCTGAACCCCGACGGCCGGAATTGGTGATGATATCTCACCCGTACGCCAACCAACACCTCCGATTACGAAGTAACCGCTCCGGTTCCAGTTGTAGTTGTACAGCTGGCTCCACATACCCCCAATTAAAATTAAAATACTGTAAATGTTGCTGTCAATTGTCATACGGATCCAAACATGACCCATCACCGGTTGTATTGTTTATTTTATTTAGAAAATGAGGTGAGAAATCACATTTGTTTCATCCTCAAATATTGATTTCTTTTAACCACGCAAAACAAAAGAAAATTTACGGCATCACTAAACCCTAAAATTTAGGTACATTCATCATTAAAAAATCACAAATTACACTACTATTAATCGTAATTTAAGAAAAAATTAATTTACTTTTAATTGCAATAATTAAAATTTTATTATATTTATAATTTTTTAAAATATAAAGATATATTAATATTTGTACATAAATCATATTATAATACTACAATTTTACCAAATATATTTAAAAATCCATAATCATCATATCTCACTACACCGAGGTGATGTGCTAACTCCCTTATTTTCTTTTCACTTGTGAAATGCTGACCTAGCTTTCGGTTTATGGTTAGGGTTTATGATTTAGGGTTTAGGATAAGGTTACCAAAAAAAATCATTAATTATTGTTTTGATTGTTTCCATTGAATGAAGAGATTCAAGATCAATAATCTTTGGTAGAATCAAGTTCATTTGTCATGATCCTTATGGTTTTAAAAGAGATTGCAGTTTTAAAAAATATGAATAAAGTCTTGATCAAGATCGGTAAAAATATAAATATATTTTACAAAAAAAATGCTTTAATAGGTAAAAGATTTATTGTCAAAAAAGATTAAATAATAAATTTATATTGATATATTGATTTTACTCAAAATATAGTATTAAATTAACCAGCAACTAGAAAATAGTCATTTAAATTATGATTCATTAAATTAATCAATAATATAAATAATAAACAAAAGATTAATACTAAATAATGCAGGGATTATTATGTTTGAATAATAGATAAATAAATACTTTAATAAATTATTAAATTTACAAGTTAGGGTTTGATCCCAAGCACCAAGCGATTTTTATCCCACGTACAATGAGTTTGTTTGGTTCAACTTTTTTAAAATTGTGGTGTGGTGAAGTGTGGTGAGGTGTGGTGAGATATGATGATCGTGAATTTTTAAGTATGTTTTGTGCGCATTAAAAAAATCACGATTTCAACATCTCACCGCACCTCACCGCTGTTTCAATCGGGGTACCAAACAAACCTAATGACGTTTCCTGATCACGTGACGGAGGCTTCCCCTAAATCAGACAAAAAACTCTCATTCAATATCGGCGTTCCTTGTAGGAGACTGCGTCTAGTGGCGTTATAACTTCATCCAAAATAGTAAATGTAACGACCCACCTTTTCGCTTGCACGATATTGTCCGCTTTGGACTAGGCTGACCCTAATGACACCCACCTAGTCCTCACGGTTTTACTTTTTCCTTAACCTCCACACTTCCCAGTGGGTCACCCATCCCTGAATTGCTCCAGGGTGAGCACGCTTAACTTTCCAGTTCTAACGTTCCGCTTGCCACTTTGCTAGGGAAAAGGCCTCGTGCAATGGAAGACGAATCATTAAACTTAACATAGGATCGTTCCCCGTCTATAGCCGATGTAGGGATTCGCCTAAGGTGCCCTCTCTCTCGCACCCCCGAGGGGACCTCACAGTAAACGTAGATTATTGTATTGTAAACCCGATACCTGTTGAAATATCGGTGCCACCCGTTATTCGCCATACCCACCGGTATATCGGCGGTATACCGGTCAGTATGAAAACTTTGGTCTAACCTGAAAAGTCTGATAACGAGAGATAAATATAAAATTTTTATATTGGTTAAGACATTGGTATGTCGATCGGTACCATTTTTATTTTTTTAACTTTAAAAAAAATTAAAATAATAATATCGATGTTTTCATGCCAGTCCAAAATTCTGTACCGATCCAGAGTGATATGAGCGGTACGACTGGTATACTGGGCGGTACCCATTTTTATTTTAATTTATTTTTTAAAAAATAATAATTTTTTAGGGTCAGATCCTGTAAAACCCTGATATCGACCCTAATATCTGGTAACGAGCTGTAGAAAAAAAATATCGATACTTCCATAAATTTGATGGTATACCGTCTTGTATGAAAACATTGAATAATATTTTATTATTTTTTAGGATTGGAGAAAAATCGGGATCTGATAGTAACATGATAATAGGCGATACCGATCGGTATTACACCGATATAAAAACATGTGATAAATGTAATATAATGAAAACATTAAGTAATATGTATTACTAATAAGGATATTTTAGTCTTTTACAAAATCGCTTTGGATGGTAGCTACTATTAGCAGCGGTGGCCAAAACCCAGAAAAATAAAGGTGAACGCGTCGCAATTTAACTTATGTTTTTAAAAATCACATTTTGGAAAATTGCGTTGAACTCACTTAAGTTTCTAACGCTAACCCAAACAAACCCTATATCAACCAAGCGATTACTTTTAATAAAAAACATTACTAGTATATTATTGTTACTGGAAAAAAATTTATTCATAAAACTAATTTTTATTTGCTTTGCAAGAACTATTAATAATCGGTAGGAAAACAAATGATTTTAATGTGGAAATTAAAAATCTATAAGAAAAATGTACTATGCATCAAACCTAAGAGATTTTCCACCATAAATATAATGAGAAAATTGTAAAAATAGCCTCTAACTTATGAGTTGTGTAAAGGTCATATCCTCAAACTTATAAAATTTCAGGAATGACACCTCAAGTTATCAAAACCGTTTGTTTTTTACCCCTGGTATTTATCACATGATTTTCCGTTAAATTTGCAAACATTTTTCATTGGCATTATTCGTTCTCAATGGTCACAAATTATGCAAATAAGACTTTTATACGAAAAATTATACAAAATTGATTTTTCAAGTTCGAGAAATGTGCATCCAGATGTAAAACAATAACAATGTCGTAAAGGGTCAATATTAAACGTTATTGTTTACTTGAGGTGTCGTATATGTATTTAATTAAAGTTGGAGGATCATATGTACATATTTTTATTAACTTGAGGTGTCATATTTGCATATTTTTGTTAACTTGAGATGTCATATTTAAAATTTCGTAACTTGGAGGACATACCATTTACACCGCCCAAAAATTGGAGGGTCACCCGTAAAGGTCACCCTAAATATAGTGGAGGAAGTAACAAACAATCTAAGCCGAATGATAATATTATATTTTTACTCTAATTCCATTTATGATAGTTTGTCCTTCTCTTTCTATCTCCTCTTCTTTTATAGAAAACATGATATTTATTTTATTGTGATTATCTTATCAGGATCTTCATATGGTTTCCCAAACAAAAAAATATGATTTTTACGTACGTAAAAGTTTTGCCATGCTGCTTTTGTTAGATATCATTGACTACCATTCATCGTCCATTACAAAAATTGTTTGAACGTAGAGTATATGTCGATCGTCTATCAAAATAAGAAGTATACAAAAATGATGATCGCCACACAACATTCACCTGATAGTCACACTCGCCATCGTTCGCCAATCCTTCATCAACCATCTTCAACGGTCAACCAAGAGAATGCAATCAGACCTTATACTATTTCGATCCATACATTTTAGGCATTAATTGTTATTATGTAATGTAAATAATTGAATTCAATATTATAATTTGCAAATAAATCAAAATATTTAAAGATATAATAAATATTTCCAATATAATTATGGAATTCAAATTTATCACGGGAAGCGAGGTTAATTGTTGCGGAAGGCGTGACGAATTATTCCTGCGGCAAGTCAAAGCACGGCACCGATTCTTCAAAACCCGCCTACCTTTCCTTGCCCACCACGCCCGTGAAAATCTATATATATACATTACATTCACGTAAAGCCTCACAGTCTAGTATTCTACATTCATTATCGAATCATGTCGACCGCCACCGCCGGACTTGCTGAAGCGTACGTTATGCGAAAGCTTTACAAGGAGAAAACAGCGAAACTATCGGTTCCTGCATCAGATAAGGATCGCGGCCGCCGCAATGTTGAGAGGAGTAGCGGTTCTTGTTTCTCCGGTTTACTGACTTTCAAGAAAATTCATCCCGCAGGTTCGAGTTCCGGTTCTTGACGCAAAATTCAAATCTGATTCATCGTCGTTATTTGATTTTACAAATGTTAGTTTCTGAATTATTTTTTGTTGGATTTGGGACTTCCAATAAAGTATGGAAAAGTTTGGGCTCAATTTGTAACGATAGTTTTCCAAAGATTGGGAAATATTTTGTATTCTAATGGAATTTGCCAATAGAAATCCAATACTTTTCGTGCATTTGAGATGAATTTTTCTCTTTTTGTATAGTATAGCCAATTCCAGAGTTGGTCTTCGAGTTCGAATTCAGTTTTGTTCTTTTTTAGAGATCGTAAACTGTTGGAAATCTAGATCAAACATTCACATAAAGAAACAATATTTAGTATTAAATATAAACATATCATAAAAGTGATTTGATCTCCGTTATCAAATATGGTTGAGTGTCGTTTGTGCCACGTCATAATGACGCTGAACTTAAGAACAATTCCGGCAACACCGATGTTCTCCAGGTTACACAAGCAGCAAGCTCCCTTGCTCATGANTGTTGCGGAAGGCGTGACGAATTATTCCTGCGGCAAGTCAAAGCACGGCACCGATTCTTCAAAACCCGCCTACCTTTCCTTGCCCACCACGCCCGTGAAAATCTATATATATACATTACATTCACGTAAAGCCTCACAGTCTAGTATTCTACATTCATTATCGAATCATGTCGACCGCCACCGCCGGACTTGCTGAAGCGTACGTTATGCGAAAGCTTTACAAGGAGAAAACAGCGAAACTATCGGTTCCTGCATCAGATAAGGATCGCGGCCGCCGCAATGTTGAGAGGAGTAGCGGTTCTTGTTTCTCCGGTTTACTGACTTTCAAGAAAATTCATCCCGCAGGTTCGAGTTCCGGTTCTTGACGCAAAATTCAAATCTGATTCATCGTCGTTATTTGATTTTACAAATGTTAGTTTCTGAATTATTTTTTGTTGGATTTGGGACTTCCAATAAAGTATGGAAAAGTTTGGGCTCAATTTGTAACGATAGTTTTCCAAAGATTGGGAAATATTTTGTATTCTAATGGAATTTGCCAATAGAAATCCAATACTTTTCGTGCATTTGAGATGATTTTTTCTCTTTTTGTATAGTATAGCCAATTCCAGAGTTGGTCTTCGAGTTCGAATTCAGTTTTGTTCTTTTTTAGAGATCGTAAACTGTTGGAAATCTAGATCAAACATTCACATAAAGAAACAATATTTAGTATTAAATATAAACATATCATAAAAGTGATTTGATCTCCGTTATCAAATATGGTTGAGTGTCGTTTGTGCCACGTCATAATGACGCTGAACTTAAGAACAATTCCGGCAACACCGATGTTCTCCAGGTTACACAAACAGCAAGCTCCCTTACTCATGAACGATGGTTGTTGTCGATGAACTCAGAATCAACACAGAGAAGAATCTCAAAACAAGAACTCAAAGTGTTCTTGTATCTCATATCTCCTTCTAACATTACTATCATTATTTATAAAATGAATAAGATACAGTAAGGTTGAAGACTCCACCATCATCCCAACTAATTAGGAAAAGTATGGTTAGTGGAAGAAAAAATATTCTGATTTTTTATTATGTAATTAACATAATATTAATAAAGTCATAAACCTTTTAAATATATAGATATATAATATAAATATTATCCAACAATCTCCCGCATATTTAAAATATTTTATATAGATTCTGAGTTCAATCACATAAATATAAACATATCGTATCTAGTGTCTTTTAGACTATGAACCAGATCTAGAAAGAATGAGATTAATCACACATGTACAATGGTGAAGCATATAGCTTCTATGAACCATTGAACATTATTGTGTGATAACGTTCACCAATCATGCGTATATTCTCAAACAACCATAGTTCAACGCGGTTTTGCGCTAATAGGTCATACGCGTGCCCGGACTTTCATGAATGCTCTAGTGACTTGTCAAGGTCTCATAGGAGCGGCCTCACTCTACACTTACATAGGTGATTTCATCAAGTGTGTACTACAATCGACACACCACCCTAAAGGGATGAAAATCATTAAGTAATCAATCTCACAATATATACAGTAAGGAGTACCTCATGCTCAAACACCATAGGACGACTATATAACGTACCCATCAGGATTTATAGTGACTTAGTTATTACCCATATGAACTTACTTCATTGGATCGCCAATCACATAAATTTGGTATCCATCACTATTAATCATCAATTGACATTAGTCTCATTCCCCTCGATGTTTGAGCAATTGTTTATTTTCCAAAATGGTATAGTCAGAGGACCGGCCAAGTACACTTCCAACTTCTCATATAATATGGAAATAATTCTTTCTCTCAACATCTTATTCACAAAGCATGCTAAAATATATAAGATGTATGATTTTGCAATTATAAGATTTATTCTTAACAATTGCTATGTCGATTGACAATCACAATGTATAGACACAGAGGGTGTTGGTTTTAATCCTAATATGATTTCTGTTAAGAAGTTTTTCAACAACTCAGTCTCACTACTAGTCAGCTCAATCAGACAATAATAGTTTACTTGGATAATTCCAAGTCACATTACCCCACCCAATGTGAATATTATTCACTGGTAGATTTTGATTTCATCTGAATCGGAAATTCAGTCTCATCATTATACCATCAGGTACAACATGTAATTTACCATATCATTTACAGAGTATATGGTATCTCTCAAATATTTCATTACAGTTATTTGAATATATTCACATTTATCCACACTAATTGATAAATAACATTTCATCAATTATATATTACATAACTTCTCGTATCACTTTATTTAGGTGATTGCTTGAGACCAAAAATAGAATTTAATAGTCTGCACATTTTGTTCTCTTGACCAGAAACAACACACCTCTCAAAACGAGTCACATAGATTTCTTCTTCAATATCATAATTCACAAAAACGGTCTTGACATCCATCATATGAATGACAAACCTATGGATAGAAATTAGCACAATTAGAATACATATAGAAGTGATTCTAGTCACATGAGCAAAATATCAAAGTAGTCAATATTTTGATTTTCAATTAAGTCTTTGACTACCAACTGATACATATCAATGTATCAATCACGAAAGAATTTCTATCGAAATTCTAAATGTAGTCAATAAAATTTGCTCATAGAGGCATATCAATCAACTATCTATCATATCTGAATTTTTAAAATAAAATCAAATTCTATCTTAATAGTTCTTTCTAACACGATGAATTTGAAGAAGAAATTATATAAGGGTAAGTCAAAGATTTTTATCAATTTGATATTTATCATTATGATAACACATAATAAACATCAACATATGATGTTTCTCTCATTTGACATTACTCTATCCCAAACTCTCAATAGATATCGTAATTTTAATATCTCTCGGAGTGTTACGAGGAGTTATTCCGGATAGTAGAAGTTTTTCTTTAAAGAAATCAAATTCTTTGCCTCAAGAATAGTGTTGTACTCAATGATACCGTTTCTCATAACAAAATGATTCACTACATTATTTCGACATAATTTATAAACATCTAATTTGATGTTATAAATCATCTCTATTTATTGATATAATGGAAATATATTCACTTAATACCCCATATTTTGGAATATTTAAAATTTAGATTAAATCTTCCAAAATTACATAATAATATCAATAAATAAACATAACAATCTACTTAATCAAATAATCATGATTAATTGATTATTTAATCAATTATAAATAATGCCAACATCATTCTGGATTTAATTGAAATTGTTAAATTAAAATTTTTGAATCTCTAAAGAAGAATTCAAATACTCAAATTAATTCATAATCAAATAATTGATATATGTTTAATTTCAAAAAATATAGTAAAAAATGTATTTTCTATATTATTAACATAAAGTGAATTTTATTGATATTAAAATATAAATTAAGTTTTGACCCAAAAATACCACAACTGTGAAAGTTGTAAACTTCAATTGTATTTTGTATACAAATTAATATTAAGCAATTATATTTGTATTTCAATATTTTATTGAAATATTTAAAATTTACTAACAGAATAGAGACGCACTTCAATTGCCTCAGCTTAATTCAAATGTTTATTTTTAAAAACTGACTAATCCTTTTCTGTTTTGAAATTAGTGCTTTTCTAACATAATTTCAAAATTATTCAATTTCTTAATAAAATAAAAGAGTAATTCAATAACCGACAATCCATAAATTTAGGCGAAAATTACAAATTTAGGAATAATTCTCAATTAATTTTTTTTAATTAATTCACGGATAAAGTTGAGAATAACAGATTTCCAAAATTGCTGGCAAAAATAAAGGTTTGAGATTTATTTTTTTAACTTTTAAAATTTAAAAGCTAATTATGGATATAAATGTGAGGCTGGAAAATTAAAAATCGGCAAGAATTTTAATGACTCAAAATACCTAATTAAAGAACTAATTCACTCATCTTCGCATATGGTATTTAGAGAAAAGTTCCAATATTTAAGCCGAAAGACTTGTTCTTAGAAATTAGAATTAAATTCAATTTCTCACTTATTGCAGACAAATAAAAGAGTTTCTTAAAAAAAATTTATCCGAAACAGTAAGGTAATATTTTTTTTTCAGATTTTTGGCATCCATATCTAAGGTAAGCTTTAAAAGAAAAGCACACAATTGTCTTTAAAAAATTATACAGTAGAACCTGGAAGAAGATGACGATAATTGTTTTACATCTTTTGATTTGAATCAGAGATATAATTTGTTCTTAAGATTGTTGGAAATTTGGATCAAACCTTCACAGAAAGAAACAATATTTAGTATTAAATATAAACATACCAGAAAATTGATTTGATCTCCGTTATCAAATATAGTTGAGTGTCGCTTGTGCCACGTCATAATGACACTGAACTTAAGAACAATTCCGGCAACACCGATGTTCTCCAGGTTACACAAACAGCAAGCTCCCTTGCTCAGGAACGATGATTGTTGTCGATGAACTCAGAATCAACACATACAAGAATCTCAAAACAAGAATTCAAAGTGTTCTTGTATCTCGTATCTCCTTCTAACCTTACTATCATTATTTATAAAAGGAATAAGACACAGTAAGGTTAAGATTCCACCATCATCCCAACTAATTAGAAAAAGTAGGGTTAGTAGAAGAAAAAGTCTTCTAACTTTTTATTATGTATTAACATAATATTAATAAAACCATAAACCTTTTAAATATATATAGATAATATAAATATTATCCAACATAAACTTCCAAATTCGAAAATGGGTTGTCAAGTTTATAGAAAACATAAACTCACGAACCTCAATTTTATAAAATATAGATTTAAACGTACAAATTTACGAAACCTTCTATCACCGGTTATACCGTTTATTTTATTTTAGAAAATGAGGTGGAATCAAGTTCATTTGTTATGAGCCTTAGGGTTTTACAAGAGATTTTAGTTTAAGATTAAAGATTAATTCATTGTGTTTGGCATCGATCCCGATCTTGATCAAAACTTAAGTCATATTTTTTAAAAATATAAATATATTTTGCAAACAAAAAAAACAATGTTTTAATAGGTAAAAGATTTATAATGATTGCCAAAAAATATTAAATAATAAATTTATTTTGATCAATTAGTTTTACTCAAAATCTAGTATAAAAGTAACCAGCAACGATAAAATAGTCATTTAAATTATGATTCAGTAAATTAATAATAATATAAAATAATGTAGGGATTATTATGTTTGAATAATAGATAAATGAATACTTTAATAAATTATTAAATTTACATGTTAGGGTTTGATCACAAGCACCAAGCGATCTTAATCCCACTTACAATGACGTTTCCTGATCACGTGACGGAGGCTTCCCCTAAATCAGACAAAAAACTCACTCATTCAATATCGGCGTTCCTTGAATTTTTTATTGTATGTCATGATTATTTTTAATAGAAATAGCAGTAAAATCATGATTATAGTAATTTTGTTATTGATTTTAAATAATTTATTAAAATAACACAGCAAAATTATTTTTAATAGAAATNATAAATCCGAGAACCAAAACAAGAATCGTCTTCATATGGCCGAGAACTTGGAACGAAACTGCTGTGAATCTACCTATACAAATGAACTGGCTGAGGTTTGTTCCCACTGCTATAGTGCATGATAGCATGATAAATGCCTGCAAAATATTTGATGGGATCAATTAACTAACAAAAAGTTGCACAAATAAGCATAGAAATCACTTACAGTTGCTGGAAAATTGAAGTTAAAGGCGTCTATTCTATTGTTCGTCAACCAATAATCCATAAATGGACCAATCAATAATAAAGATCCAGCTTGAGCTGGTGCAGTGTGCCCCAGTAGATTGAATGAAGTTAAAGAGTACTTCCTTTGAAGAAAATGAGCATACTGAAAGTAGCAATTCAAACAAAAAGCATCAAAAATGTGTTAAGAGATCAAGAACAATATAAGGCTTATTATAAATGATTTTATAGATATGGAGAAGCTGTAGAACTTACATACTGTTGCATCGATGTGCTCCAAACAGCAATAAATGCTGCGACGAAACCTTTGGTGTTAACACTTACATCAGTAACTGTGCAGACCCCAACTCCTAAGAGAACAACCAAGATGCTAAGCTTCGTATCTCTCGAATATCGTATCTTGTCAAATGCCACTTCTAATAAGCATGATACAGGGATCATGCTAAGCTTCGCAATCTGATAGTATAAACACCACGAAAAGAGTAAACTTCGCTTATTTTTTGTTCTCTCTCGTTTAGAATAATTAAAGGAATTGAGAGTTACCTGGTAAAATCCAACAGAGTTCCACATCAAGCTAACATTCATCCCAACTATCGAAAAGTTTGCAAATAGTACAAACTTTAGTAGCTCGGAGATTGGAAGATGAGAAGGTTGGATGTAACCTAAACACCTCAAACCAAGCGTCATGAGTGTCGTCGTAGCAAAATGCAGGCCGGTTAACGTTGTAGCTGCACATGTTTGCCGGTCAAAAGGACAAAATAATGCATTGACATGTAAAAGTCCATAGAAACTTACCAAAGCTGAATCCATACATAGACATTAATGTCTTGTTAACAATGATAATTCCAACTGAAGTTACTACATTAAAAAGCCATGCAGCTGCATCAACAGAAGCTTTCTTATCAGCTTTGCTTGCAGGAGGCATTTTCAATTGTTCTTATTCTTGTTATGATCGTCCAAGCTGCATAATTTACTTTCGCATCAGTGCAATGTCACGACAATTAATGCAATAAGTTTCCTAATTTAAGGTTACAATCACAAATCTTATTCTGCAATAACAAAAAACTACTAAATGGATGGATACCTAAATTTTCCATATCAACAAGCATCAAATAAACTCATCTGAAAACTAAAAACTGTCATATTCTATTGACTTGACAAGAAAATTCGACGTAACTCTATCAGATCCAAAAATTCAGAAAACCCATCACCAGATCGCAATAATTTTCGCAAAACAGGGATCCAACTAGCCAGAATCAACAGATTAAACAAAAACCTTTATAATCCGGTAAAGAACAAAGTTGGAGTGCACCAATTGGCGTAACTGATTACCTACCCCTTTTTGAATGTTGTTTAACGGAATGAAAGCGTACTTAAAGCGTGAATTTCGATACAAAACTTGCTCAGATCCCTAGGACTCCAGACTCCAGAGTCCGCTGGGTCCTGAATACCTTCTAGGCAATTGGCATTGCTTCTCATTCAGTTCGTTGACTAATCTTTTCTAAATATTCAATTTTTTGCATTAAATTAAAATATTAAATTAATCCATAATCTTATTAGGTTTAACTTCAATTGAATGCCCTCGTCCTTTTGGTTGGCTTATTTTGACTTCAATTTTAGGTTTGTTTCAAAGTTTATTTACTAACCCTAAACCCTAAACCCTAAACCCTAAAAATATTAATTATTTTAAAAATTTATCTTGAATTGTTCATAAAAATTATTTTTTATAAATTTACCATTTTTTATCCGAAAATGAAGTAATTCACCAAATGCAAATATGGTTGAAACAAATCGATTATATTTTTGAGAAAACTCATTCTCTTATAATTATATGTGTTCTATTCGATTAATATTTATACTTCGATTGAATTTCATTCGATCCTAAGTCATATTTGATTTAATTCATTAACATATGTGTATAGGAATACATTTAAAAGTGTTTGAATGTCTTATTTGAAAATATGTGATGTTATAGTTAATCGATTTGGTCAACAATTTGGTAGGAAGTTTTAATTAATTAAATTGATTTTATTATATTTCCTTTAATATAATAATCCATGCTATTAAATTTTATTATAGTAAGATATGCGAATATTATATTATACATATATTATTACTTAGCAGTTAGCAATTAAACCCACGTGATTGTAGATTAGCTAGCCGTGTCCTCAGTAGTCTGTAATCTGTATAATCCTACGGTTTTGATTCTCAACAATAAGGACCGTAGGATCAAAGATCATAACCGTTGAGACGCTCCGTTATGAGTTCTTTTCAATTCAAATTTCCCAAGTTCAAACGCAGAAAAGGCTCCTCAGAAATCGAATTCCAAAGTTAGGGTTTACCTTCATTGTAATTGGATATTCTGCTGTTGATTCATGTCGAGGAAAGCGAGCTTGAAGCCTCCTCTTGCAAGGTCCCCGATTCATCTCCGAATGAGGAAGCCACTTCAGCCTGTAACCTCCAACGTCATCCATTCCTCGCCAGGTATTTCTCAAGATCAATAGATTTAGGAATTAGGTATCCGACTGGCGATCGATGATTTGTTTGACAAGTTTCTTGATTGAGCAATCTTTGTATTGATCAAAGATGAAGCGGATTTTGGTTGAATTGATTCTTTCTTCTTGTTCCCAGACTCAACGATGAAATCTCAGATATCTGATGTAGCAATGCCTGATGTACGACCTGAGTATCATGCAATTTCATGTGAAATAAAAGCTTTAACAAAAATGGTGCAACAAGAACTTGATACCAGAGATATGAAGAACTTGGTGCATCAAAATGGTATTTTATTCGAAAGGGGTAGGTTTTATGACGAGTATGCAGCCCGAAGAAACGAGAAGCTCAGACGAAAGAAAACCGAAATAGCCACCACAAGCAAGTTTGGTTGTGATCTTGGTGTAAGACTTCAGGCATCAAAGAAACGAGACACAAGCAAACTCAACACCCACAGAAACACTGAATCTCTTGCTGCTATTATAACTCCGGCGCCCAACACCCCGAGGCTGAAACCACCAGGTACTCACTGAGGAGCTCCACTAGAAAAGAGAACTTGAAATCTCTCGGAGGAGTTACAAGGAACATAAAGATATAAACTTTCTTTCAACTTGAATCATCCCCCATGTTTTTTTTTGAGATAATGAATTGCATGCACAAGTTACAATAACGGCTTAACAATGATTCAATAACCCGATCAAAATTTTGGTTCAATTAACGAACTACATTTGAGAACACTCCAATGCATCACTAACAGAATTAAACTTTAGAAAGAAAGATACTAAAAATAACATTTTAATTTATCAAAACTTCTCACGATAAAAAGGGAAACCGTCTAGTGTACACTTGAAGATCATTATTAAATGATTATAAAACTTTGATGATATCGCTTTCAAGGAACATCCTTATAATTTTCTCTAATAAACTTGAAAGTTTTAAATGATCATCAGCAATTCGAAGGCAGTGCAAAGATCGGATCTTTAGGAAAACATGATAACTAAACTGCAATAAAATCTTATGAATGCAAATTCTCTTGCCTGATCCTATTTGCAGTCAGTCTTCTCCAGACCACATTCCCGCAGTAAGCTAAAGTTACAGCAGCTGCCGCATATAGAAACGGAATGCCGATGACACAGCCACCGGATGCCAGATTTATCAGCGTCTGCAGGGAGTTCATAATACTTACTATATCATAACCAAAAACAAGAAAAATGGCTTCCATTAAGTAAGAATTAATGCTTACAAGCATTCCTGAGGTAAGATGGATTACAGGAGCAAAATACTGATTGATTATATTACCATCAGCGTGACCACTAAACGCAATGACCATTGAGAAAGTGTGGATTGTCACAAAGGCAAGCGCAACCAGAGCTGCATAAACAACAATGGAAAAATACTACATATTGCAAATTACTCAAGAAATTTGATTGTATCACAAAAAGCTAGTGTTATGTAGAGCCTAAAGCTGCTGAATCGAACCCGTATTCATTTTCTAGTGCAGGAATTAAGCTCCATTATTATCAAGAATCCTGTGATTATTCTAATTCCTAGACTTCCGAAACAACTTAGTAAGTCATTTGAATAAGTTATACAGAATGCTCCATCAGAGTAACATCACTTTCTAGAATGAAAAAGACTTAATAGATGCTTATAACTTACAACATAAGTAAATCCTTGCTTATGAACTACGAAAAAACTGGTTTTCAAGAGAAAATTGGTGTAAGGCATATTGTATAAATAAATGAGTGGCATTAAATATTGAATCAATAGTGAGATTTCACATACCAGATACAAGAAAGAAAGGGAGTTTTGAGCATTTTTCTGTATAATATGTTGCTGGTCCAAATGCAGGAGTTAGAAGGCTTATGCAGAAGAAGACAGCATGAGCCACACCATGACCCATTCCACCAGCTGCAGAACACAAGCATGGCAGTTTAAGAAATAAAAAGAAAAAAAATGTTTCATGTGAAAAACATAGCCCACAAAGCATACCAAGTGCAATTTGCATTTTATCAGTAAGAAAGAGGCGAGGCTTGGAAACTCTATCAGCAAAAGCATCCAGTATTTCTTCCATTCTCCTGGTAAGAATCTGCCCTTATTGTATTACACAGGGGAAAACGATTTAAGCTGACAAAAGGGGGAAAGACAAAGACAAACTTGTAGAGCCTCCACAAGAAAAGCCGGAGGGCTTCTTGAAACACCACCGATGTGAGAATTACTATTACATAGGGCCAGGAAGCCGCCGTTTTAAACGGGATAAATGGTCTCCATACAGCTGACAACGCGATCAGACTCATCAGCCATACCAATGTGCTAAAGCCAAACCAAAAAAAATCTCAAATCCCAGCTCATACAAATTCACTAAAAAACTGCGATTTCCACGCAATAGGAGTAGTAACGCACCTGGAGAGGAGAGTGAGGACAAGAAAAGGCTTCCGAGAAATAACCGCGACAAAGAGAGCAATAGATGGACCCAACGCCAGCAAAGCGTAACCAACACCGGCGGCCACCGTCATTTCTGACTTTACTTCCGGCGAAAATATAATTCCGCCGCCGAGAGAGTGCTCTTGCAGTCGATCATAAATCCTCAAATCCGCTGTTATCTATGTCGAGTAGTTAAATTACTAAATTGTAAATCTCGTGGTTTGAATCGGTTGATTTTACACCTTTTGTCAATTTTTTTAAAAAAATGCAATATTCGTTAATTAATTCATACTTGTTATAAATAAAACGATTCGAAAAATGTGGAATAAGATAGATACTAATCTATGATCATAAACATAATACTCATATCTTCAATATTCTTGTGTGTTTTCATAAGACACAAATCAATTTTATTTATAGACAAAATATATGAATATTTGTGGAAGACAAATATTCATATAGATAATGAGATATTAATTCAATGACTAATTCAACTAGTATCATTAAATATATCTACCTTATTAATTAGATGTAAAAGTTAGGTGTATAAGATATTTTGTNCGCATATAGAAACGGAATGCCGATGACACAGCCACCGGATGCCAGATTTATCAGCGTCTGCAGGGAGTTCATAATACTTACTATATCATAACCAAAAACAAGAAAAATGGCTTCCATTAAGTAAGAATTAATGCTTACAAGCATTCCTGAGGTAAGATGGATTACAGGAGCAAAATACTGATCGATTATATTACCATCAGCGTGACCACTAAACGCAATGACCATTGAGAATGTGTGGATTGTCACAAAAGCAAGCGCAACCAGAGCTGCATAAACAACAATGGAAAAATACTACATATTGCAAATTACTCAAGAAATTTCATTGTATCACAAAAAGCTAGTGTTTTGTAGAGCCTAAAGCTGCTGAATCGAACCCGTATTCATTTTCTAGTGCAGGAATTAAGCTCCATTATTATCAAGAATCCTGTGATTATTCTAATTCCTAGACTTCCGAAACAACTTAGTAAGTCATTTGAATAAGTTATACAGAATGCTCCATCAGAGTAACATCACTTTCTAGAATGAAAAAGACTTAATAGATGCTTATAACTTACAACATAAAAAATGATTGTAAATCCTTGTTTATGAACTACGAAAAAACTGGTTTTCAAGAGAAAATTGGTGTAAGGCATATTGTATAAATTGTTGAGTGGAACACCAAATTTCTGCATTGCGATCGACGGACTGCATGTCATAGGCGATCGACGGACTGCAAGTGAGTGGCGATCGACAGACTGCAGGTCACAGGCGATCGACAGACTGCAGGTCTGTGGCAATCGACGGGACTGCAAAGGTGATCAACGGGACTGCAGGCGATCGACGGGACTGCAGAGGCGATCGACGGACTGCAGAGGCGATCGACGGACTGCAGAGGCGATCGACGGACTGTAGGTCCAGGCAGGCGATCGACAGACTACAAGTCAAGACAGTCGATCGACAGACTGCAAGTCAAGACAACCGATCGACAGACTGCAGGTCGACACACTGCAGGTCGACTCAGGATAGAAAATCTGCATGGTCGACAGCATGGCGTTCTCACAAGTTCCAGCCTTAGAGCAGATGGAGACTTCGGTGGCAGCTACCCCATCGTCAGCCGAAGAAAGATACCGAGCTGGGGTAAGAAGTAAAGGAAGATACCGATCAGTATTGGATGACCTAGATACCGACGAGATCGGATGGTCTGATACCGATTGGTAGCCAGAAGGGAAAATGGGCTTTAAACCTAAGCCCATTTCCAGGAGTGTATTTATACACAACCAGCCGCACTTAATGCGACACCATAAAGATCATCACCAGAGGAAAAAACGCAGAGGGAGCACGGGAGAACAACAAAGGTTGCAAAGGAGTTTTGCTGAGATAATCTTTATTGTTTGTTGCTCGATATCAGTGTTTCAAGAACGGGATAGTTCTTGAACTGTATCTGTTGTTTATTTGGTGATAGTGGATTGACCGGTGTTGGTCCGTGGTTTTCTCCCGGTACTCGGGTTCCACGTAAAAGTTTTTGTGTGTCTGTTCCATTCCGCCGTGTGTGTGCGTCTGAGTTCTAACGGAAAAGTAATCGCTAAATAATCGGTAAAATCCATTTTAAGCTAATATAAATAAATGAGTGGCATTAAATATTGAATCAATAGTGAGATTTCACATACCAGATACAAGAAAGAAAGGGAGTTTTGAGCATTTTTCTGTATAATATGTTGCTGGTCCAAATGCAGGAGTTAGAAGGCTTATGCAGAAGAAGACAGCATGAGCCACACCATGACCCATTCCACCAGCTGCAGAACACAAGCATGGCAGTTTAAGAAATAAAAAGAAAAATAATGTTTCATGTGAAAAACATAGCCCACAAAGTATACCAAGTGCAATTTGCATTTTATCAGTAAGAAAAAGGCGAGGCTTGGAAACTCTATCAGCAAAAGCATCCAGTATTTCTTCCATTCTCCTGGTAAGATTCTGCCCTTTTTGTATTACACAGGGGAAAACGATTTAAGCTGACAAAAGGGGGAAAGACAAAGACAAACTTGTAGAGCCTCCACAAGAAAAGCCGGAGGGCTTCTTGAAACACCACCGATGTGAGAATTACTATTACATAGGGCCAGGAAGCCGCCGTTTTAAACGGGATAAATGGTCTCCATACAGCTGACAACGCGATCAGACTCATCAGCCATACCAATGTGCTAAAGCCAAACCAAAAAAAATCTCAAATCCCAGCTCATACAAATTCACTAAAAAACTGCGATTTCCACGCAATAGGAGTAGTAACGCACCTGGAGAGGAGAGTGAGGACAAGAAAAGGCTTCCGAGAAATAACCGCGACAAAGAGAGCAATAGATGGACCCAACGCCAGCAAAGCGTAACCAACACCGGCGGCCACCGTCATTTCTGACTTTACTTCCGGCGAAAATATAATTCCGCCGCCGAGAGAGTGCTCTTGCAGTCGATCATAAATCCTCAAATCCGCTGTTATCTATGTCGAGTAGTTAAATTACTAAATTGTAAATCTCGTGGTTTGAATCGGTTGATTTTACACCTTTTGTCAATTTTTTTAAAAAAATGCAATATTCGTTAATTAATTCATACTTGTTATAAATAAAACGATTCGAAAAATGTGGAATAAGATAGATACTAATCTATGATCATAAACATAATACTCATATCTTCAATATTCTTGTGTGTTTTCATAAGACACAAATCAATTTTATTTATAGACAAAATATATGAATATTTGTGGAAGACAAATATTCATATAGATAATGAGATATTAATTCAATGACTAATTCAACTAGTATCATTAAATATATCTACCTTATTAATTAGATGTAAAAGTTAGGTGTATAAGATATTTTGTATATTGTAATTTAGATTGTCTTTTCCGGATTTAGTGGGATATGTTTCTTTACTTTGATAAACATCCACCTATATATTCATAACACNGAGCCTCCACAAGAAAAGCCGGAGGGCTTCTTGAAACACCACCGATGTGAGAATTACTATTACATAGGGCCAGGAAGCCGCCGTTTTAAACGGGATAAATGGTCTCCATACAGCTGACAACGCGATCAGACTCATCAGCCATACCAATGTGCTAAAGCCAAACCAAAAAAAATCTCAAATCCCAGCTCATACAAATTCACTAAAAAACTGCGATTTCCACGCAATAGGAGTAGTAACGCACCTGGAGAGGAGAGTGAGGACAAGAAAAGGCTTCCGAGAAATAACCGCGACAAAGAGAGCAATAGATGGACCCAACGCCAGCAAAGCGTAACCAACACCGGCGGCCACCGTCATTTCTGACTTTACTTCCGGCGAAAATGTAATTCCGCCGCCGAGAGAGTGCTCTTGCAGTCGATCATAAATCCTCAAATCCGCTGTTATCTATGTAGAGAAGTTAAATTACTAAATTGTAAATCTCGTGGTTTGAATCGGTTGATTTTACACCTTTAGTCAATTTTTTTAAAAAAATGCAATATTCGTTATTTAATTCATACTCTATTTCTTTTAAAAGTTAAATATAATAAATTTGAATTTTTAAATATATTTGATCAAATCATATAATAATAATCATATATATATATAAGTATATAGAGGACACGCAAATTTGTTTGATTTGAAAATTATTATTTGACTGAAATTTAATCATTTAACACCTTAGAATATAAAAAATAACATAATCTAACTTTGAATTTTTTTTAAAAAAATAAGAAATAAACTCAATTACCAAAAACCCCCGCAAGGACATTATATTTTTGTGGTGAAAGTCTCTAGTGGACTATGATTTACATAATGTAACTCTTTCCCTTTACTCCAATGCTCTAACTCTATATCAAGTATACCAAACCGCATCCAATTAATAAATTAAATTTAAACTATAAATAATAAATAATTTTTTAACTTATTATCAATTTATAGTAATTCTTATTTAAAAAAAATAAGAATAAAAAAATTATACAAACTACATTATCTTTTTTCCCGATCGGATTACAACCATACTTGCCTTGATCAGAACCTAATCAAGATGCCGTCGTCTTGCTTAGTGGTCCAAAGAGGCTTAATATCACCTTCAAAACAACCACTCGAACTTTATAAATTCGAGCCGAAGAACGAATATATATCACATCTTACCGGTAAGAAAACGAGTCCATGCAAGAAACCGAGGAGTACCAAAGAGAGGTACATTCTGAAGTAATAAACCTGAAGAGATAATTTCAATGGTAACAAGAGCAAGTTGGAGTTATTTTGTGTTGAGTTCACTTACAACAAAAACTTCCGTTTTTGCGAAACCGAGGACGATCACTCCGACAAGCTTTGTCAGTGTGATTCCACTGTAATAAAAACATTAAGAATCTTGTTAAGTTGAAAAAGAGAATGTAATAATGAACCTGAACACAGAAGCTCCCATTGTTGTTAAAGCTTCGTTCATTCTTCGATTTCGGTCACCATTACTAAGCAAGAAAGTATGCGTTAAATGAACACTGAACTCGACAGCAATACCGACAGACATTATGAGATTTACGACCGAGATCGCATTCAGCTGGATGTTTAGGATCGCCATAAGTCCCTACGAAAGCAAGTTCGTCAACGAGTTTCTCGTTCGACTTCTAGCACAAGTGAATAGCTAGGAACACGAACGTACCAAAAGATCCACAATGATCATCACGATAATAAGAAGAATTATCGCAGAAGTCCACAAACTACATCGAAAAAAACCCGCAATTTTTTAAATGATTTTGAAGCTTTAGATAAAGTGAAGTACTACTTGCCTGCATGTTATGACTAAGCAGACAATGAAAACTGCGCCTGTAAAGAGTTTTTTTGGTATGTAAGAATGGTCAAGAGGAATGTAAAGAAAGTTCACTAACCGATTGCTATGGCAAGATTTATCAAAGCTGTTTTCCATATATCGAGGTACTGCTCGAAGAATATGTAGAAAACGGAATACGGGAAGACGTCGATCTGTGACATATGGGAGGCGAGTATGAGAATCGAAAAGCTGAGAGAGTGAGTCACAAGAACTACCTTAAGAGAATTCGACATTTTTGCACTAAATTGTCGTGCAGCTCTCATCGAGTTGACATAATCATTCTACGAAACAAAAGGTCTAAGAAGCATTCGAAGACGTGAATCGAAGATGAAAATGTGCACCTGTTTATTAAGGGGTGTATGGTATGTTCGAAATGCGGATGCTTGGATGATTCCATCTTCATAACCTGATGAAATAGTGAATACTTTTGCATGTATAAGTAAGAAAGAGCAAAAAGCACTACCTTTGAGCTCGACATTGCTAGTATATGCTCCGTTTCCTCCTTTCGCACAATCGGCGGAAGGTAACGCAGTGAGAAACCAAGGGAGCATGTCCCGGAACTGCACTGTGGAAGGGCGATCATTTTGTAAATCCGAATGGCGAAAGCACTAGACAAAAAACAAATTAAGCATTTACGTTTGAACGATAAAAGCAACAAAAGAGATACAAAGATGGTGAAGTTACAGTTGTGCAGTCCTTGCACACAGGGCTAAGTCCACAAGTAGAACTACCAGATGAGCAACAAGGAGGCTGAAAAAGACAATCGTGTTCTTACGTAAAGAGCTAAAATATATAAAACGTGGGATCTTGTCAAAACCTGATCATCAGGAGGGCAGTAACTTCCATTTGTGAATTTTCTACAACAGCCAAAAGCTTCGGGGGATAACCAAACGAGGAAATCATCGATCCATGAGGCTGCTGGTTTAGCTATATAACTTGATTCTGAAACTAATGAAGCTCTTGATATCTGCATAATTCAGACATGTAGATATACATAAAAAATGAAGATTGTGCACTATAAAAGAAGCTGTTGATTTTCTACATATAAACAGCCGTAGCAAAAAGCATGCAGTATAAGCCGATAAAATAAAATGCATCGTCGTCCTAGGAAGCTGAAATTTCGAACAAGAAAACAAGAACAAAGGGCAGATGGCAGTTTTCTTAATGGTGTTTTCACCATTCGAAATAAAATATTTTACCTCATTCACAAGGGAATTAGAATCACAGTGGCTGATAGAACACAGTTGGTTGGTTTGTCTTGATTCCGAACTGACGAAATAGGAAGAAAAAAGGGATGAAAATAACACAAAAGGAAACACATAATGATGGACGAAATAAACAAGTCTATGAGTATGCTAAATAAAAGTGCCTATAGTTGTAGTTTCGAACAACAAAGTAGACCGGTGGACCAACTCGGAGAAATTCTGAAATGTTTCCGAAGTAACCCTGGAGCAATGATAAGCATTAAATGCATATTTTTTATGGAAGACACACACACAAAGAGCATAAAATGAAATTATCAAAGCTGTTAAAACCTGAAGATATGAGTCTCGAGGAAGAACGATTTGTTGCTCCAAACCGGGCTCGATTCTTGGAAATAATGCCTTCAATGACCAATAAAAAAAATCTCGAATAAGGGATCGGAAAATAGTGTAATACAACACAAAAGAGCAAGTACTTACTATGCTTGCAAAAGCAAATCCAACGAACACACAGACAACAACCAGCTTTACTCCCCAAATACTCAAAATTGGAGCATGAATGTCCTTTTTGGAGAAGGCAAATGCTCGTATAAGTTTCCGAATGACTTCGTCTTTAACTTTCTTAAATAAGAACAATGATACAGGTCTGTTACCTTCATGTAACGCACCAGCAGCCCAGGTCTCTTCTGATAAATACCTGCAATTTTACATAGATGGCTTGTTTTGTAGCTTAAGCATGAAAGGAAGCAAAATAAAAAAGAGGCACCTTTATCTGAATCAGTATTTGGTCCGGACAATCTAATACAAGGCAAACAATCTATCCTGTTATTCTCAGCTCTACGGAAGTCGAGAACAATTAAGGCAACAAATGCAGTAACTTGAAGAAGAAAATCCAAAAGAATGGCCAGTGCTGCAAACACAACAACGAAATCATTTTACTCTTTGCCTAAGCAAAAGGGTAGATGATGAAGTTCTAACCTGCAAACATTGAAAATACACGGCAAGCTGGCATTGGAATGAAGCTCCCAACTGCAAATGCTAGGACTTCGGAAATACTTGCTAATGTAATTGATGGTCCAACTTCAAAAAGGGCATTACTAACGCGTTCCTCTATTGCCAATTCTACTTGTTGTCTCTTAACAGCATGAACCAGGATGCACATATTGTCCACCCCAACCTGGCATAAAGGAAAAACAAACCCTTTATCATAAGTGATGTATAATTTTTAGGACATTTTGAAGTTTATAGAGAGAGAAACCAACACATCCGTAAGAGCCTCGTGGCACTTAGGGACACCTTCTTTCGTACTGGTCCGGTGGTATAGAACCAGGCACACATTATCTTAAGTTCAGAAAGAACATGAATAACTTGGTGCAAGAATAGTTAAGACCAGAACTTACTGCTAAAACAAGAAAAGGGATGACTTCCATTATTATAAGTGTAGATTTTACACCAATTGCACTGTAAAACCCAACTGATCCAAGCACAGAAAGCACAACAAGCAAAACACCTGATAGGCCTAGTAATACCTGAAGATACAGAGAGAAGCAGCACAACAAAATGAGAAGTGTACTCTGTGCAGAAAAAAGAAAGAAGGGAACAAAAGTGACTGTGAAGAGTTTGAGATGGCTTCACGAGATGTAGAGATGACTTCCATTATGGTCATTCTCATGAATGCAAGAGATGAATCCTTCCCGAGACAATATAAATCTTTTAAACGGAATTGGCATTTGGAAATTTGAGTGGATCATACCTTAGATGAGATATAGATTGTGGATAAATGAGAAGAATCTCCCAGAGTCAAGGATATGTATGCAAACATCACAAGATAGCTTATCTAGCAAACAAAGCAAATTGATTGCAACAAGGTGAAGAAGAATGAATGAAACACGTTAAAACAGAACTTTCAACCCCTACCAAGATTGTGAGAACATCTGCTGTGCTTTCCCTTTTCAGTTCTTCCTCGATAGAGCTTTCTGCAGAAAATGCAAGTGTTAAGTTCCTAGAGTGCACCATTGGTAAGATCTCCTCCTGCAAAGATGATAGGAATGTAAGTTCCAGAGGGAATCTCTCAATAACCAAGAAGACTAAAAAGCAACAATGAACCTTTGCTAGCTGAATAAAAGCTTTCTCCCAAGCAATAGCCATCTTGGTAAAGTTCCCTTGTTTGTCAACCTCATTGTTCACAGGGTATGTCACAATGAATGCAGAAGCCTACACGAGCAAAATGGTCATGTTAAAGAATATGGTAGCATAATTAAATCGATCGATGCCATAAACTACCTCCAAATAGTCATTCCCAGAGTAACCACCTAGAGCAGTGCTTGGATCAAGTGGAGCTTTGAAGGCACTGGCACATGTCTCTGCAGAGGTATAATGCTAAAAGATATATTGAACGAATCAGTGCTAAAAAAGCAAACAAGTAAAAACTAATGAGCTTTAAGCTTGGCAATGAAATAAAAGTTACCTGAACACAGTACTCAACATGACCCAGTCCGCCAAACGTATCGTAGTTTTCATGATTCATCTTGAAGTACTGATAATAAGTGATTGAAAAAAAAACTTAAACGGTTGGCTTCCGAGAGCAATGGAACATAAAAAGACCTTCATAATAGCATAGAGCATTCAAAAGTTAACACCTGAAGAACACTTTGAGTAGCGCAATCTTTACCAAGGGGCTTCAAGCATATATCAGTAAGAGAAACCAAGGCGCCAGAATAATTAGCTCTTATAGCATCCACCTATCAAAAAAACAAATAATGCTAATGAACTGAAAGAAACCATGATCCTCAAATCAAACTGATAAAGATAGAAAATCATTATCTACCTTTTTCTGGACGTCAAATAACAAATTGATGTTGCTATCCGTAACAATGCTTGGTGCTTTCCCATTTGGAGTTTCAGGAACAGAAGCTATTATAAGCTGAAAGTTATCCACTATTAAGTTCCTGGAATGAGTATATTATCTGATCTCAAAATTTATAGGGTATTATGTATGAAGTACCTGTTCAATTCTGTAAAAAGGGGCAAGATGGTTGTCAAAAAATTGCTTCTCTCTGGCAGCTCTACTTCTAGGGCCAACCCATAACTATACATAGTTGCAAATGACACAGAATATACATAGCGGTGAATATGTCGCTTTTTCTTCAACTTTATACAAAACACAAGCTTTTTTTACCAAAAAAAAGCCATGAGCCCACCTAATCTTATACATTCAGACATGTTTATGATGTATTTCTGCAACAATACTAATCCCTTCAATACTAATGTTGAAGTAGAATCAAAAAATTGTTTTTACCTTCTCAGGTCTTGTTTCCACCCCAAACCAAATAAGCCCAATACAGAGCACTAAAACTACACCAACTGACAGTAACAACAGCATGACGGGATGTCTCGCTACCCATCCACCATACCTCCTGAAACAGAGATGTGTTAAGCCATGCAATGATCCTGGGAAATTGGTTCGTGGCTAGATAAAGAAATAAAATTTAGTGGCAATGTCACTCACTTATAAAATTTAGACATAGATCCTTGCACAATAGAGAGTTTGGTTGCATTATTAGCTTGAGGAATATCTTCATGGGTCTAAGAACGAAGAAAATAATACATGAGTATGGCATTGTGCCACAAGCAAGTATACCACAAGGAAAAAAATAATGAAATTAAGATAAACAGATATCCGGAAGGGAACTGTGTATTGGCGAAATGCATATTCAAAATATAAATAAAAATATTTCCTTTTAGAGATTCATACGAGTTCAGATTAAATATTGCAATCTCTGTATAAAAAAACTAGTAGGACCATGCAAAAAAAGGAAGCATAAAAGACAATTGATATTTCTCAGGACCTGCAAAGGACCATCATTGTCCTTTTCAATCTCTAAATTACCAACAACATCAGCGTTACTTGATTGCTCAGTCTTAGATGTGGGGGGATTTTTCCTTCTGTGAAAAAAACCCCATCCGAGAAATGCAGCGATGAGTACAATGTATGCTATTGTCAAAGCAAATTCAATACATTTTGCCTGCAATCAGCAAATAGGCAAATGCATCAAATTCGAGAGGCTCAGATAATATTTCAAATCTTATATAAGCAAAATATTTGCCTGACCTTTACAGACCCAATTTTTAAAGAACATGAACTTCTCTTGGGAGGAGGAGAAAGAGCAGAACTTGAGCAGGCTGATGACGAGGGGCAATCACCACATGAGCAGCCTAATGAAGTGTCATCGCAGGAGTATATAGACAAATTCATCAGTAATACTCCTGATGATGCAGGGGCATCAGGCAAGAAAGTGATTCCATATGGAGATCCAGGAACCCCAAGCCCTGCCTTTTTCCCAAGAAATGCAAACCACTCTGTCATAAATGGGAACTTATAAATAGTCACTCCCAAGTGCATGAAATAAACACAGAAAGAAGTGATTCAACTTCATTTGACATAGAAGTCAAGGTGAATTTAGTGAAAAATCAAGTTAAAGATAAACCATTTTAACCCCTTTCTTATAGCCAACAACAAGAAATTTACAAAATATGTGTTCACAGTATTAGATAAACGAAGAGAGAAACTGGTGAACCTCTAAAATTTGTAGCACCACCACCAATGAAATCCATGGCTCGAGTATTCAAGGTACCAAACTTCACATTTTTGCAGGATTCAAACATTCCTTCACCAAAGGCATCAGTTATGTAATATTCGAGTCCATCGAGAGTCGAATTCCCACCAACCTTAACATATCACCAAGAAAAGAGACAGAATTACAGAAACAAACTCATCCTCCAGCGTTAGGTAAATAATTATTTCAAAAAACTCTAAAAGATGTTTGATAGAGTTGAACTACTCACAGTAGTAATAGAAGTTACATTGATAAACTGGCTCTGCCTAGGAGAGCAAGTAAGTTCACAGAATAGATTCAAGAAATTTCTTAAACACGCAGGACAACCAACAAAAAATGGAATTGCCTGCAAAAAATAAGAACTCAAAACATTCAATGCCCAGATGAAAACCGGAGATTATGAAGCTTCTTACTTGTTGGACTTGTGCCCGTAAAGTGTCGAACTGATCCTCAGTGCAGCATATATTTCCAGTAATTGAAGGACATAAACTTTGAATCTTCGTAGATAGTAAGTCACTGGGCTGCCAAGTAGAAAAGTTGAAGAAGAAACGAGAACAATAAGAAACCAACTCAAAACCTCCAACCTTCACCGATGGCGAACCGTAGGGACAATTCAGCACTTTTCCATCAGTTCGCGCTCCACAAATTCCGTACATAGCACAGTATTCCAGAGCATGTCTTTTTCTGACAAATACAAAAATTATTGACCAATTACTGATATTTCACTCGGGAAACTCAAGAACAGAAAAGGAACACGACAAAGACTCAGATGCAAGATTATTGCCAGAAATGAATACGAATCGGGTAAATTATCCATCACTCCCACCCTACCCATAGGTAGCATTGTTCTCCACTAAAAGCCTCACATCACGGTGCTCTAGCTCCGCGCCCACCATAGCCACTGTACAAAGCATCTGCAAAATAACCCCACATCAAACATGATCTTCCTTCCATCACCGACAAAAACACAAACATGGGACTTTTTTCATTTTTTTTCAGTAACTCTTGTCTCAGTGACAAGGAAGAAAGGGAACGAACACCCACCATAAACAAAAACCACGGAAAGAGCTTCATTTTCTTCGTCCCCAGTGAACCCAAATCAGCCAATGGAACCTCCATCAAAACCCAAGCATTAATCACTATACACCACTTAAAAGGACTCCTAAAAAACATCCACAAAGAAGCAGTGTGAAAGAATGAAAGTAATATCCCTCCTGGTATGAACGTCCAGTAAGTATGAACGAATAGAATACGCACCAGATCAACCCCACACCAAAAACCAAAGATAAACAGCAGAGATCTGAATTCTGACGTCTGATCTGGCTAATCTAATCTAATCTCACACACCATGAAGCCGAGGAAATAGTAAAAAGTTTCACCATCCTTCTAGAATTTTAAAAAGTTCCAGCAGCGCACCGAATCAAAATAACTATCACCGTACTTTTTACGTCCACATTTTACCGTTGGCCCATTTGTATGTTTTTAATAAGGTGAAATATGTTCTAAAACCCCCTTATATTCAATTATTTAATATGACTTATATTATATTTTTATATTTAAAAATTGATTTGATATTTATTGTTATTATTACTTTCTTATTGAATGAAAACCTGAAGAAAAAGGAACAAAAATATAAGATATATTTTAAATATTAAGAAAATATAACAAAAATATATCTCAAAATTGTTATTTTAATGTAGTTTTTGTCATGAAAAATATTGAAAAATAATGGTGAGACCATATAATTTATGATATTTTTTATAAAAATAATAATAGTACGATTCCACACCATATCATACCATTATTGTAAAACAAAACAAACTCACCAATCATTTAGTCCCTATCTTAAATAACTACAATACAAATTATAATAATTTACAACTATAAAAATAAGTGAAAGATTTGTACTTATATATTCCAAAATTGGTTATGTTATAACTATCCTTGGTAGAGTATGGTGTGAGATTTGGGGGTGTGATTATGCATGATTCATTATTTTTTTACGAATCTAATTATAACATATTAAGGATTTTCATAAATCAATTATTTTTTATTTTGTTATATAAATCCGAGTGAATCGTGGAATCCATGATCAAAATTGAGAGTAAATTGCAATAATAGTTAAGTAAATGTTAATGCATGAATTTATGGAGACGAGTCGGGTGTGAAAGAGATGGCTGATGGATAACGATCAGTGTATTTGTTGAGTACACGATCGACGATTGTTGCGTAAAACCCGATCGATGTTGTTACATGACGGTGGTTATCCCGATCAACAATTGTCAGCGTCGATCGACACCCACTAACACCCGATCGGCAGTGGTTGGTGACTTTGATGATCGACATGGTCAGCAAATATGAAATGTCAACATTGGCTGCCACCAACCTTAGACGGTACCGCACGACTTTTACGTATTAAAAATCGTATAATTAGTTCGAGGAACGGCTAATGAGACATAAGAATATTTGATGATTAAATAATTATCTCTAAACCCCTATAAAATAGGGCAAAAGAAATGGAGAAGACAAGTTATGCGGTAGAAACAATACAAGTATATTAGGAATTCTTCTATGTACTATGTGTAATCTATCTTTTTGTTAGTGATATCCTCCTAGTTTGGTGTCCCATGTGTTTTCCTCCCGATTCTCGGGTTTCTCACATATAATTCTTCGTGTTCTTTATTACGGCAACCAGTTACCAACGATTCACACACACTATATTTCGTTATATTAAGGAGTATCAATTTTTATTATCAACAGTAAAATAATCCATAACCTATTCTTTTCTTCAATGTTCTAAATACGGGTTGGATGAAGCGATGGAGCCGTTCAAATATATCAATCTTTTTGCAAAATGTATGTTTAATTGAAACGAAAGTATTCAAAAAACATGTATTGTTCATTATATATTTTGTTTTTTAAAATTATTTCGTTATATTAAATAATTTGAAAAGGTTAATCACATATTATTTACGGTGTAATTTCTAAAAGAATTTAAATCTCACAATAACGTTTTAATCTAACATCCCGTTTTTAAAGTTGTAGATTTATTCAAAGTTTTCATATCGGTCTTCAGTGATAGAAAATATATTTAAAATATTTAGGATATATCATTTTTTAAAATGAAACTAATTTTAAATGAAATCCAAAACCATAAAATATAAAAGAGGATGTAGTTCACATCTATGTTAAATGGACACCGCCACGGCGCCACGGGGATTCGCGGACTCGGACTCGGGAACTCAGATTTGTTAAAGAGTTCGACTCGTTAATATCAATTATTTTTTTAATTAAAATATAAAATTTTAAAAAGACATTTGTTGTTAACATGATTCATAATTAATAATAAATAAAATTATATTTATCTAATTATATTATACAAAATAATAAATTACTACCACAAATATATATGATAATTAATGTTTAAAACCTGTAAAATGTCGAAATAATTGGTATAAACTATATTATATTCCAATAATACTGATATACAACTAATTTTTTAAACATTACGAATTATATTAATATATATAAATAAAAACAAATTTAAATAATGACTATTTCAAAATAAATAATAATAAATTTAAATATAAAAAACGGACTCGTGTCCAACAAATGTCCGAGAAGAGTCGGTGTCCTAAAAGAGTCCGACTCGGATTCGGCTTCCCAGGATAAGAGTCTGTTTAACATAGGTTCACATTCATCTTCTATCATTATCAAAATACAAATGATTTTTTATTCTATTTTTAAAAACAAAACATTACCAAAAAATAATTATTGTTGGAATGGAAAATTATCAAAGTCATAGGTGAGTATGTAGCTTTGAAACAAACAAATACTAAAACATAAATGGGAATCAAATCATCAATTGTAGATATATAATATATATATATTATATAATCACTAGTTGGAGAATCCAAAATTCGACTCAAACCCGACCCGTATCGGCCGAAATTTCGTTGGTCAAGATGAAAGACATGGATTCATTTATTATGATTTCATCTTTTATTTATTTATTTATTTTTATATAAACATTTTATTTGTAAATATCAAGGAAGCTATATATATGGTTTACCGTCCGGTATATCGATTATACCGGTAAATATCGATTATGATCGATACATCGATATCCCGATATATTACCGGTAAACCAACGGTATATCGAAAAAATTACTCATATCGTACTACCTTGGCAAATATGCTAATTTAAGGCAAATTGATATTGTGTGATCATCAAATCATACGTGGAGCCAATGAGCAATCTTCATTGGCCCCACAAATTAATTGATTTCTTTAACATTATTTTTGTTTATTTATTTTTTGATTTTTTACAAATCTAATAATTAATTTCATTCTAACGTTAAAATATTAAACTGATCGACATAAAATGACATGTTTATAAATAATAATAGTTAAATATATTTGTAAATTATTGAAGGATTTAAAATGATTTTCATTAAATATATATCACATGGTAAATTGAATGAGTAATAATCTCAATATTAAACATAAATGATCATTATATCATTTGACATGTGGAGGTACTAATTATTTCAATAGTACCTCCATATGTGATATATATTTAATGAAAATCATTTTAAATACTTCAATTATTTACAAATATATTTAACTATTATTACAAAATATAAAATATATTACTTCAAATATTATAACCCTTGTAAAATAAATATAACACCGGTTCCATATAGTGTAATTTTTTTTAAAAAAATATTTATTTCAAGACTCACGTGTTTTCCATGAACCATAGCAAAATAAGAATTAAATGGTATTAAATTTTAAAATAGTAACATTGTTATCTAACATATTTATATGACTTGTCCCCATCTAGCAAATAAGAAGATCTCACATATATTTTTTTAATGTTTGAGTTATGCTCTAATAAAGTTCAATTTAATTTTTAAAAATAAATCATTTATTATGATTCAAATGGCTTAAAAATAATATATTTAGAAACACATTTTCAGTCTATAAACTTTTACAGTTTTGAATAATTTGGTTTATATAATTTGCAATGACATATATAGTCTCCGAATTTTAAAGATTTGGTATATTTGTTCTCTAAATCTGCAACATTTGGTAAGTCAGATCTTTAAAGTATCAAAATCGATCTCCAAAATTTGATTTTAGCTAAGAATCTCATTTTCTAAAATTGAAAAACTCTATGGACCAAATAGACAAAACTTTGGATACTAGTTTTGACAAAAAATAGAAAATATAAGGATTTGTTTGCTATTTTCATAGTTTGAAAATCAAAATTATCATAATTATAAATTTATAAAAACCAAATTTACATGTCGCCCTAATATATTATTGTTATGTGCACCAACAAGGATACGAGGTGCGAGATTTGTTAATTTTTTATGAATCTAATTAGCTTACGCTAAGGATTCATTGATTAAAATAATATAAAAACAATCAATTATATTATTAATCGAAATGATCTGAAATATTATTGGATTATTTTTTACAATTTACTCAATAATCCAATAATATTTCAAATCATTTCGATTAATAATATAATTGATTGTATAAAATTTTATATAAATTAATTAAATATATTTTTTTCGATTTTTTTAATTTTTTTTTAAATTTTTTAAATTTATTATTTATGAAGCTTCTTACTTGTTGGGAGTTGGGAGTTGGCGGTTGAGATATATAAATAGTTTCAATTTCTAAATTGAAAGTAAAAAAGTACCTCATTTTAGAGCAAACATATTAAAGGAAGTTAGGTATAGTGAAAATAGAGTTTTGTGATAAAGTTAACAGTGTCAGTTATCATAATGATAAAAAATAACACTGAATAAAATTGTTTTTCAAATATAACACTGATTTACAGTTTTTTAACAGCTTTTTAAATAGTCCGATTTCTATTTTTATTGAAACCGACCTACAATTATTATTATTATGTTTTATTTTAAATTATGATTTTTATAATAAAAAGGTAATAGAGATTGAAAGTTGAGCTCGGTTTCTATAAATTTTAGAAATCGAACTACTAAAAAAACTGTCTTCATGGTCTGCATATCAGTGCTATGTTCACAAAATAAATTAATTCAACGATTTAAAAAAAATTAACGAATATAATTATTTTTTACAATAATAAATAGACACTGACACTATTACACAAAATCTTACGTTGAAAATATGGCCAGCTGCCAATTTCCATTAGTCATCACTAGGAAAATTGTTACACTCTGGCGTATGGACCCCTCAATTAATTAAGTGACACCTACAGTTTAACGGTCCTAATTAGTTCCATTAGTTGGATTTTTGTATTTTTCTTAATCACTTGACCATTAGAATTTGTTTTTTACAGGAGTGAATTACTCAATTTTTTATAGAAAATAAAAAATGGTAAATATTATGTATATAACATATAAATTAAAGTTCAAATATATTATTCAATATATAAATAAATGTTAATATAATTTTTCAAAAATATTTTGCGTAAAACAAAATTTAAGGATAGATTTATAACTTTGGAATCCCGATAACTATTTTTATAAATTTGAGTGAGCGAAAAATGCAAACTTTAGGAATACAAATGCCCTAATAAAAAAGGGTAGAAAATCACAAAAACAAGTAAATTTATGGACGAAATTCGTCTTTTTCTATTATCCTGCAAAATTGATAATGAATTATATTAAAATATTTAATTGATAATGAAGCTGCTCTTGGAGCTTTGAATCAAATCTCATCAAATCAGCTTAGGGTGTGTTTGGTTCATGAGATGAGATTATGTAAGATTAGATTAATTTTAAATTGGTGGGATAAAATTATATGAGAACATTGTTTAAAATAATACTAGGTATGTTTGGTAAATGATATAATTTTTAGATAAAATAATGTAGAAGTTTATTTGGTTGACAAGATAAAATTGTATATATAAACAAATGATTTTATTGTCCTCATTTTTCAAACATGTAATAAATGAATTTTTTTTATCGAAACAATTAATTTTAAATATTTTTTTAAAATCAAACCTATAACATAATATATTTGAAATGGAAATGGAAAACGTGAGATCTAGATTTGAATATATGAGAGAAATGGAAAACGTTAAATGGATCTGGACTTTTTCTACTAATTAAAAAGTGAAGCAAATGAACATTTCCATCATTAATTAAAAATAAACCTCATGTGATTATTTTATCATATCAAATATATGAGATAAATTAATTATATAAATACGAGATTGGATAGTATAAAATAAGATCGGTATAATTTAATCCAACGTACCAAACGCATCAATATCCGGATTGATATTATTTATATCATACAATACAATCAACCAAACACTCCCTTAGTGTTGAAATAGAAAAATTCTTGTTTATAATATGATTTATTTTTTTTATGAACTAAGCTACACTGATATTCTTTCGACTCATTGAATTCTGAATTTCTATAGTTAATGATAGGATACCGGTAAAGGAAGACATTCTTCTTCCCCTTGTTCGAGACTTATTCACCGTTGCACGAAACCAGCTTTATACACAACTGAAAGAGGTATATGTGAGTATTGTGAATTCGGGCCTCGAGTTTGATAAAATCCCGGTTGGATCGAATCAACAAACTCTCGTTTCTGAGGGAATTATTCATAAAGGACCTGCTATAGAGTGTAAACTTCTTCAGTTTCTTGTTGGGCTTACAACAAGTTTTTGCCTACAAAAAAGAAAGAAATGAAGCCTGTGTTAAGAGTACAATTATTTATTGTGAAGAGAGAATGCTCCAGCGATATACATTGTCCAGAATTCAGTAGAAAAGACAGGGAAGTTCAACAACCAACAGCAAGACTGGAGATCATATGAGAGCTTGAATGTCTTCAGGACCAGTTGCTGATTCGTTTAAGGGTTCTTCAGTTCGCAACTGGCTCGACACATTATCGATAGCTAAATTGAGTTGTTCGATCTTCTCTGCCAGTTTCTTGCGTTGTTTCTGCAAAGACATTAGAAAATGCTCAGTGTCCNCGAGTACCCTTTTGCCACGCATATAAGCTTGTTGATTCGAATCTGAAAGTGTTTGGGATTGCATGATTCGTTCCATATTAGCACTCCAACCGAACTTCGATGTCACTACTACGCATGGAGAATCAGCGAGCCGGTTGCTGATCTTGACATCATCAACATTTTCACTAGCAAGATTAGCCTTCCACCATTTGGTTAAGTCCTTAAATGACTCCTTTAGTTCCTTGTTTTTGGTATCCTTGTCTAGTTTCAAACCTTCTTTCGATACGTTTTGGAATTTCTTGTCTTCGTAATCCATCAGATATTGCATTAGGTATTCATCCACAGGATCAGTGAAGAATATAACCTTAAAAAGAAGAGTTTTGAAAGTGCAAAGTTTGAAAAACATACAAAAGCGAATGAATGACTAGTGATTTACCTCGTAATTTTTCTTCTTAAGTCTTTCGAGGAATGGAGATTTCTCTAACTGTTCCTTGCTTGTTCCAGTGATGAAAAATATATCTTTTTGCCCAGACTTCATTCTAGAAATGTACTGGTCAAGTGAAGTTAGCTTACCTTCTGATTTAGACCTGAAAAGGGTAAAACAAAAGCTTATACTTTGCACGAAAAAACGGCGAATTGCAGCGAAAATGTGATTTCTATGTATATAAACTACATACGTTTCAAAACGAAGAAGCTTTGCTAGCCGATTTCTGTTAGTTGCATCTTCAATAATGCCAAGCTTAATGGACTTGCCAAACTCATTCCAAAATTTAGCATATTGTCCCTTCTTCTCGTCGGTTTCACTAGCTTCTTCGATATCTGCTGAGTCATCGAAGTGTCGTAAAGAAGCTTACTTTCACAGAGCAGAGACAATGAGTTACAGTTGGTACCTTTCTTGTCTTCATTGGACTCCTCAGGATCCTCATCTGCAAGCTTTCGAATCATATCAAGAGCCTTGCGAATGAGCTTCTTTTTTATTGTTTTCAGGCTGCTATGTTGCTGTAGCATTTCTCTTGAAACATTCAGTGGCAAGGTATCAGAATCAACAAGACCCTGGTTAAAGTAGTTGTCAGAAAGAAACTAAAACAAAGAATAGCAAATGGATGATATAGTGAAAAGAAATTATTACCAATAAGAAATTCAAATATTTCGGTAGAAGTTCATCGAATTCATCCGAGATAAACACCCTTCTTACGAATAGTTTAAAGTTCGACTTTTTAGAATTGTAGTAGCTTTCGTATAGATCATGAGGTGCCTTAGGTGGAACAAATAATACTGCCTTGAATTCAACATCGCCTTCAGCAGAAAAGTGACTCCATGCTAGAGGTTTATCTTCACTGACGTCCTGCACATAATGCTTAAGAAGCTCACAACACAAAAACTTTGATCCAAACGCAAAAGCTCATTATGCAAAAAGAGCGTACCTTGGCCAGAGACTGATAGAAATTTGTGTACTCTTCATCAGTGACCTCCTTCGGATTTCTTAGCCATATAGCTTTCATGTCATTCAAAAGCGCCCAGTCATATATAGTTTTCTTAATCGTTTTAGTCTTCGCCTTTCCGTCTTCTTTCTCAGCATCTTCTTCCTCATCTTCTTCTTCAGAAGTTTTGTTTTCCACTGATCATCAATTCAGATTGCTGTAAGCATACACTCAAGGAATACCACTGCTGCAAAAAACACAAATCTTAGCAACCAAACTTACATGAATCCTCATCATCACTGGGCTCATCTTCATCAGTAGGAACCTCCTCATCCACTTGTTTGCTAGACCAGAGGTATATTGGGAAGTTGATAAACTCAGAGTACCTCTTCACCAATTCCTGTAACAGTAACACCAGTTTATCAGGTATTTTCACAAATCGTAGTATCATATTGAAAAACTTAGCAATTATTTAAGAAAACAGTATGAGAATAAACCTTCAGTTTTCCTTCATCCAGGTACTCTTGTGCTTCATCTCTGAGATGTAATTTGATTTCTGTCCCACGGCCAAGGGGCTCATTCCAGATGTCTTCTGATATTGCGAAGTTTCCATCAGCTTTGGACTCCCATATATACCTAAAACCAGTGCAATTTCATTACCATCCTAATCACAAATATAAGTGAGCACACAGCAGAAATGAACACGTTAAATTTGAAGAAAATCGCATAATGTATGCATAACCACAAGAGCAGGCTCAAATAACTCACTGCATATCATCATTATGTTTGCTAATCACTTCAACGTAGTCAGCCACAAGATACACAGAATAGAATCCCACACCAAATTGTCCGATGAGGTTTAGATCGCCACTTGTCTGCATCTTTTCCACAAATGCTGCAAACAGAACCTCATGACCAATTAGGAGGGCATAAAATCTTCACCTTAGAAAGGATATTGAAAAGTATGAAAGAAAGGCTGTCAGTATACTCATCTACAAGTACCTGAGGTTCCAGATTTTGCTATAGTACCCAAATTCTTGATTAAATCCTCCTTTGTCATCCCTATGCCACTATCCCGGATGGAAAGTATTTTCTTTTCCATGTCCAATTTAATCTGCATTAAAAACAGTTGCGGAAGACGCATGATGAGTAGCCAGTTACGACATATATGAACAAATAAAACTGCTCAGCAATGAACAAAGAACTACAACAATCTGACAAATTCGAGCAAAAATATCTCAGTTTTGACTGACCTGAATCTCGAGCTTGGAATTTTCTCCTAGAACTTCTTTGTCCGTGAGTGACAAGAATCTGATCTTGTCCAGCGCCTAAATGAATAACAAAACACACGGTTATAGTCCAGAAGTAGGAAATGAGGTAAAATAAAAGAAAGGCATACATCTGAAGCATTTGATATCAGTTCTCTCAAGAAAATATCTTTATTGCTGTAAAGAGAGTTGATAATAATATCCATAAGCCGCGAAACTTCCGCCTGGAACTGAAACTTCTCAGCTTCAGCACGGATCGTTCTTCCCGAAATGGATTCAGCTTCTCTGCATCGCAATATGAAGCTTACCAAATCAATATACCGATCCATATCACTAAATAAAGCTGCCATTACCTCTTGACAACTTCGGAATCGGTTGACAATCCACTAGGGATACCGCCGATCTTCTCCTCCACCTTCGGCGGGTTCGCAGCGGCATCCTTATCAGCTTCGGCATTCACCTGCGTCTTCCTTCCTAGAAATCAAAGATTTCATCAGACGCAGCAACAAAACTCAAAAATAATAAAAAAGGAGACAAAATTAAGCTCATACCTTGATAGGGAAGAATAAACAGAATGCAGAGAAGTAGAAGAAACGAAGCGGCCGTCCACTTCCTCATTTCGATCCAATCAGGGCACAGATCTGATTCTCAAAATCGCAGTTTTTCAATCAGAGTAGAAAGAAATATTAATACTGAGGTAGTAAGGTTTTTGCACGGGGATTGGCTAGTGCTCGCCACCGTGGAGAATCCGACGGTGTAGATGGAGCTCTAAGCTACGTGGAAGGCTTGTATTGGATGAACGAGTCATGATGGCGTGGCATTATCGGTTGAAGCCATTAAGTATTTTTAGAACAATATTTTTTAAAATTTTGTTCCACGCTTATTCGATCAAATGATGTAGGAATCTGCCAGTATTTTTAGAAGAATATGACTCTAATATTTGCCAATAAGCTTTTAAGTCTTAACCACTACTATTCACTATATTTAAAAAATTAGTACCGGTATACCAAACAAGCTTATGATAATCGAAACCAAATAAACAAAAAATTACAACAAAAAAATCCTATAGGAATTCAGTGTAGCTCCGGCCCAATCTCAATTTGATTATTTGTACCACAATTTGAAGGATCCGATCGGAAAATACAAAGCATTGTGTTGTATTTCCGGCGATGCCTTCAGCCGGCCGTTTCTCCTCCGTCTCGATTCCCAACAGTATCATCACAAATCCTCCGCCAGTTTCCCATAGCCATCCCAAGTCTGCAAAATTTTTGCAATTACAGACGCTACTGCAGCATCAACGATACTTTTAGGTCACCGCTTGTTGACGGTAAAATTCTAGACAGGATTAACAAGTCAGTGCTAGTCCTCTTCATTAGACAAAATCGTTTCTACATCTCAGATGAAAATACAAAATCCCGCCGGAGCAACTACAAAAATCTCCCAGATCACATTATGTGCATGGGTCTTAGAAAGGAACCGTGTAGGGCAACGCATACACGCCTAGTAACTCTGACATTGAGCAGGGCAGAGTTTCAGTAATCGTTTTCTGTCTTTTATGGGGTTCTACGTTCTTTGACTTGAACAGCCAGTCCAAATCATCATCTTGAGGGGCTTGCGGTGGAGCTTTAACACACTTCTCCATTACATTTATATATTTCAAACATGCCTTATTCTTCTTCCTTGTAGCTCGATCCACTAAAGCTCCAGTTTTAGCCTCGATTTGATAAGAGGTGGATAACCTATACTCTCCCGGGGATTCTACGTTCACCCGACCAGATGTTGAGCAGGGATTTTGTTCATTGCCTAAAGAATCAGATCCATATTGCTTCTTTGACAGACGTATTCTGATAATTTTACCTGTTAAGACAGCAAAATGATCAGATTAAAGTACTCAACACAAACTTTAAAATGTAGATTTGCAGTGAAAGCCATTTTACCAGATGCTCTTGGCTGGGAAACAATTGGGGAAGAGGATCTCTTCCTGTTATTGCTATTCTCTGTGCTGTCTGAAGAACAACTAGGAACAAGTAATTTTACAGGCAGCCCGTGCTCTACGCTCAAGTCACTTCTTTCTAAAGATTCAGTTTCAGCTTTGAATGTATAGTCTTCAACTAACTTCCCATTCGTTCCAGGCCCCATTTTACCATTTATTTGTCTCTCGGTGTTACTAGGCCTCAGGGTCTTGTCTTTCTTCTTCTTCTCTGTTTTCTCCTTTTTCTTTTGATCTTTCCCCGTTTCGTTTTGGGGCTTTAGTGCACCAAAACAAGACAAATTTAGAACCAATCCCACGTGAAAAAGCTTATGATGCATGGCCAAGACATTTCAAATTGACATGTCTATTAGATCGAATAAATCATCCAACTCCTAATTTTGCTAACAGTTAACGCAATCAGGAGGAAAAAATTGCATGTTCGGGGACATAAACCACCAAAGCAATATTACATAAGTTAACTCAGATATATATTGAGGGCCTGCATTTTATCCTTCATAAGAAGCTGACTAACCAAAGATAGCAAGCAACTGCTACAAGAACACTCAAGGAGAATAAATCCAGGTTAGATCAAAGTAGTTTTTTATTCTCAAGTAACACCAATGACTTAGAGTTTCTACCCAATAATTTATTAACCAAGAGTAGGTTTTATATCGAAGTATACTTTTGATGGTGGAAAAAATCCAGATCTCATAAGCACAAAAACTTCAAATCAGAACCAAAAACAGGGACACATTGACCACAGGCTTAGATTTCGTTTCATGTAACAGCCGCATCAAAAAGCAAAGCACACCCACTAAAACCCTAGAGGCTAATCGTGAGGAATCGTGCTTGTACATAAACCAATCATGGTGCTTGGTTACACAAACCTTAATCGATTCGATCAAGGCGATGTCGCTGTCTCGGATCAGCGTGTAGCCAGGAGGCGGGTATGGGAAGCACCGAGACATATCTTCAAGATCCAATCGAAATAATAAGAATGAACAAAATCGAGTAACTATCTACACCTAATTAGGGTTTGGCTAAGATAAACAAGAACACCTTAAGGTAGACGGTTTACGACAACCAAGATCTGAAATACGTCGCCGCTTTGGGATTTGGGTTTCAGAGACGCAGGAAAAAAATCAAGAAGAGGTGAGAAGGGAAAAATGAGGAGGGTTGGGCAAATATATAGAAGCGGCGTAGGCGAGATTCACGCGGTGTCAAGTTACGTTTTTACCCTTCATTGGTATGGGCCTATAAAGCCCAAACTTTAACCCTAATGTTAAGGTCTTTCACTGTTTAGTCGAATTATCGGCTATCTCACAATAAATTAATCATAAATTTAAGAATTTACTATTCTTTGATGATTCTCGAGTCAGGCACATAAAAAGTAAAATATAAAAATAAAAAATAAATGTAAAGAATCAATTATATTCATTGAATTAATTATTATTTTAGAAACCAACTTATGTAATTCTTGTTAATTTTAAATTATTTTTCTTGATGTTAAATTTGAACTTATTTAACCTTTAAGTTTCAGAATAAAATTTTTATCATAACTTAAAATTATTACCTTCTTAATGAGTAAAGTATAGTTTATCTTATGTTTATTTTAACTAATAAAAAATTATAAATTATATAACTATAAAAATATAATAATAATAATTATTATTATTAAGAATAATTAACAAACTATCACGATTCTTCAAAAAATAGCGTACTTCAAATCTTAAATCGCATTGTACCATGAATCATGTTAACATTGTTGTGAACTTTACATGTCACTGAAATATTATACAAATTAAAAATGTGTGTTGATGCTTAGTAGCTCTCAAACTTTAAGACATAAAAATGGTGCTCTCAAAATCTATAAATTGCATATTGTTAATTTAGATTATATAATGTCGATTGGATCGTTATGCATTGGCCTCTTTGTTGGATATGCTATTATGTATATGGGCCCTCGCAATTGGACTTTGATTTTGGGCCGTCCACATATACACTAAGGTTGTACGGCCCACATGTATAAATATCGGGATTTCTACCGCAGTATAAAAGTCGGGGTTTTTCGTTACAGTTGACGCTTCGTCTTTTGTGCCGACTTTTGAATTCCCTTGCGCTGTTCATGCTTTGCCCTTGCGATATTCTTTGCGCTGTTCTTGCTTTGCTATTGCGTTGTTCTTGCGCCACTGTCTTTCTTTGCGCTGTGAGTTGGCATTTGAAACATGTTCCTTGTCGACCTTGAAACTCTGGTATTACTTGTGCGAACTCTTAGAGTTTCTGGTTCACCTGTTGAAATTGGAGCTTAAGCTGTTCTTGAGACTGAAAAATCACAGGGCTAAACATTTTGTTTGAACCTATGACTCAATCGACTGTAAACGTGACGGTAAATCTGTGATAACTTTTTAATAACGTCAACTAATCGTTCTTTGAGTTTCATGTAGTTTAACACTTGACGTGTGCAAGATTTGAGACTGTATGCTCAGATCTGAGGCTAAGAAACCAGATCTGTGAGATCTATTTGGTTCTTGAGTTCTAGAGACTGTAAACAGTTGTATTCACAACTGTTGACGATAATCTACAGTTAACCGAGGGTTAACTGTATACTGATTGCTATTGTTGTGGTTACTTCTAGTAGTGTTATGTATTTGTGAACATTACTAAATTTCTTTTGTTAATTGAAACTGTAGGTCCATTAGTGGATTGTCGAAACGATCGATTCTAAGATAAGAATCTGGATCGGATACCACTTAAAATCGTTGTGTGTTATTACTTTACTTTCTGAATACTAGAACTAAATAGAATTTAAAATAACAACACATACAAAACTCATAAAATTGATATAATGCGTATTGCTACCCCTCGATTTTTTAAAGTTGTAAATATGATATTCTCAAAGTTTAATAATTATATGATTAACCCTTGAAATTTCAAACCGTTTATATTTGTCCATAACACCTGTTAATATTTTAAATGCATTCATATTATATATTTGACTCATTAACCTTAAGAAATGTAATAACTATTCTATAAATTTTAAAAATTTTAAAAATCACATATAGATTATCAAAATGATTTACATGAGAAAAACGAAAAACTACTACTATTCACTCGATAATCTCTACGGCACCGACTCTTCAATTTTTCACATTCTCTCGTATCGAATCGAGTCGGACTCTTCGACTCGCTCCGACTCTTGACACAAAACGATGTCATTTTGATTTCTTTCTTAATTTGATTTTCTTCTTATTCGGAAACATATCTTATGTGCTTTCACGAATTTCTTATGTTGTTGATCTACTTGTGAATTCTTAGTGCAAACGATAATGGACCGAAAAGTGGTTGTTTTTTGGGAGATAATTGAATCTGTTATGGTCCCTTTTTATGAGGTACCAACAGTCGTCCGGTTCGTTAAGAAACGAACTTGGTTTTAATTTGTTTGTGGTGAGAAAACGATTAAATAATACGAATAAAGAAACAGACAAGGCAATTTAGAGTGGAAAACCTCGGGAAATTGGGAAAAAACCACTTGACTAAGAGCATGAAAAACTCTTAGTCGATTCACTAATCAAACAGTAGTTCATTACAGAGGATAGCAGAGGTTTATGAAAATGACGAGGTATTAGAAAGCGATAAGAATTCCGGCAGGATAACATCATGTTCTTACGCGTCCAAAAGGTCATGCTAATTCCGTCATCAAGCTCTGTATTTATAGAGCTGAAAACGTGTGTAATCCACGTCATGTAACTGCTCTGACAAGTTTGTTGAAGGTTGTTGTCGCACGATGTAAAACGTGGCTGGGACCGATGCATGACCTGTGTGATCTGGCCGAAGTGTGGTAAACATGTGGAGGAACGGAATGTGGAACGCGTGGATTGTAACCATTTGGACCGACTCATGGAGCCACTTGTCAAATGCCCTTTTATTTCGCCAAGTCCAGCTTCGGTCCCGTTGCGGAACATCGGACCAATTATCTCAAATCCGCTAAGCTGTGGACTCTGGGCCGTGTGAGTTCGCCTTTTATTACCTGAGTCGGCCCAATCGTAACTGTGTCTTACCCATTGCAGGGTACCTGGTCCTAGAATTCTCACCAGAATCGATAGACGATATTCATTTTATATAAGTTAAATCTTCTTATATAATAAATTGATAAATATTTGTAGTTTTAAACTTGAAGTTATGCAGCTTTCTACAAATTCTAACAATTACTTATTTTAATTTGTTTTTATTTAATATTATTTTATTTAATAATTCGAGAAGAATCGAAAATCCGACTCTTATACTCTTGCCGAGTCGAATCGCACCGAATCGGTCGGACGAGTCGGTACCGCATAGTCGACAATCATTTTTAAAGTTTTTTAGTGTAATTACACTTTAAAGCATCATCTTGGATAATTTCCTCAATAAAAAATGTATTGTAGCCCGAGAGAAACAGATAATAAAAGGTGGGGTTTTATTCAGAAAGCTTCCCAATTTGAAGAAAAATCTCAGAAAATGAGTCATGGGTTGCGCTGCAGGCGAATATAACAAAAACAGAAATACGATAACTCCGACAGCAGCACCCGACAACCTTGGAAAAAACGAATCCAACAACAAAATCGTACCACAAAACTGCACTGTTTGTCATCCTTTTAAGAAGTATATAATTCAGGCATAATATCTCCTCCAAATCCAGTTTCTCAAAAAATGATGAAATCATCAAGCAGCAGCAGAATCAGACTCTTTAGCAAGTTCTTCATTTGGCTTCAATGAAGCCTCATGGAGAGACACTGCAAGTGCATCTTCAGAACTAGTCATATTATCATTGCTATATTGAGTAGATGAGAATATCCATTTGTTCCATTCATTACGACGCCTCAACTTGTCTCCCTGCGAATACGTATCGTATNAGGATAAGTGTTTGAGACCAAGTCAAGAGCTCTATGAATGTGTGATGCAGCAATTGAGAAAAGCTGGGCAGATGAAGAAACACATGGAGTTGATGGAAAAGATGATGGAGAGGGGATTCATATCATCTCATGTGTTGAAGGAAGTCTCTTGAATCACCTTTTTTTGTCTTTATCTTATTTTATATCAATTTTCTTCATTTGTTAGGGTAAAAGACATGGATTACTAGGCTTTTTGTATCATTGTATGGATGCTGTTTAATTACTAACAAATTAGGGAAGTCATGTTTTTATATTGGTCAGTATGTAAAAGTAAAAAGTAACAAAACGAGTTTTAATTTATTAATTAAAAAAAAACATTAATGATTTAATGTCAAAGACTTTTATCTACATACAAAATAACATTTGATAAGTAATCCATGAAAAACTCTAACACTATCTATATGAGTCTCTCTCTTAAAAGATTATGTCAATTTTTATTTATTTTATATATTTTCAAATTCTAAAACTCTCTTCCTCAAATATTAAGTCAATTATTATATTTTTATGCATATTTAAAATAATATAAATAATTAAAAATTAAAATTAAAATTGTAAATATTCGGACATTGTTTTAGAGATAAAAGAAAAGTTGTTTTTTTTCAATATTTATATTAGTATTAATGAAAGAGAAAGATGATGTCTAAATAGAGATAATTGATGTGTAAAGAGAGAATTAAGTTTTCGAACGCCCACCACTGGATATAGCCTAAGGGTAGTCTATAAGTTTTGAAAATGCAACATACGGTGTATAGATCCAAATATAATCTATCTAGATCAGAGTCCCCAAGACATTTGTAAGACCTAATTTTTTAAACGAAAATCAAGTACGATAAAACGTTTTATATCTAAATTAACGTTCTCAAATACTCAATCATCAATTTTACTGGGTCATCAAGTCATTGTTGAATATTCATTGAAATTTTATTAATTTCTTTTAAAAAAATTAAGTTATAATTTAATAATATTTTTTAAAAAATCAATTAACCCCGCCGGCCCATCACACAAGTTCAATTGTTCGATTGACGGGATTGACCAAGCCAGGCAATATGGACTTCTGGATTGTATTTTTAAAATCGTTGTCTGAACTCTGAACAACTGATTTTAATTAACATAAACATGACTTTTAAAAATTGACCCCTAGTAATATATATAAACATGTAATATAAGGGCATCCACGACCTTCTCTTTCTCTCTTTCTCCACATCATTTTTATCTTTCTCCACATCATTATTCTCTTTCTTCAATATTAATTTATTATTTAAATAATCGATTTTCCTTTCATCACTATATCTTTATTCGAATATCTATATTTTTGTTATTTTAATAAATTATTAACAAATCATTATAAATTGAGAAATTTTTATTCGTTAAAATACCAAAATAATGAAAAATGAAATATACAAAATCAAATTACAATACGTAATAAATTTTATTCTCTTTATATAGCCATTGAAATTTAATACAATTTGATTTTTTTTAAAAAAATAACTATAAATTTTAAAAAAATTAAAAAAATGAGAATGTGAGAACATAGAGGCTCATCAACTAGTAGACAGTCTAAGGTGGCAGCATTCTGCAACCTTAGACTGTTCGTACACCGTTATGGATGTTCTAATTATAATTGTTCCCTAATAGGTGAACTTCTATCTGTCTTATTACTTACTTATGTGTGCAATTCATAAGAATTAACACTAATTGAAAATAGTTAAAAGAAAATTTGTAAGAGTAGGCTACATGCGCCAACCAATAATACAATAATGATGTTAAAATAATATATAATCGATAAAAATAAAGTTAGATAAGTAAAAAAAATTATAAAATAATAAAGAACTTGGCCAGTACATATGATACGAAGACAATAAAAACGTCCGGGCCCACAACCGCTACCTGTCAAAGGCCCAGAAAACTTATTGAGGCCGCATGTTATCGGTGTGGAAAGATTACTTCAAAAATCCATTTCCTCTAGCTTAAATTCAATTTTAGTCCATTTTGAATAATGCACTAAATATTCTTTAATTAACCAATAATGTTAATTTTGATACATAATGACCAAATCACATTTCCTCTATTTATAAAGATGATTTTTCAAAAACCCTAAAATATTTATTTTGGATTTTTTTATCAGGTAATACATGCAATTAATATTTTCTAAAAAATTGAAATATAAAAAACCACAAATATCCAAATATTTAATAAGATAATGAAATCATTTTAATTAAGTTAATTTTATTTCTTCTATGACATAAGATATATAAACCCTTATCGGACACCTATTCTCCAATTTTCTACAAGCACTCATATTCGGCCAAGTCAGACTCTTCGACACTTAAAACCTGACACACAACGACGTCGTTTTGTTTTCTTCCTTAATTCGATTTATTCTTCGTCGGATAAGTAACTTATGTTATTTTATGAATTTATTATGTAATTGATATACTTGTAAATTATTCGTGCAAACTATGATGGATCGAGAAGTAGTTGCTTTTGGAAAAATGATAGAATCGATGAACGATTCCTTTTTTTAACCTAAATCTTTTTTATAAAATAAATTAATAAATATTTATAATTTTACACTTAGATATTTATGCCCCTTCAATAAATTCAAACATTTATTTATATATTTTGTTTCTATTTAATATTATATTATTTAAAAATTTGAGTAGAGTTGAAAATCATATTCTTACACTCTTACCAGTCTGGTCGTATCGTACAGAATCGGTGCCACATAGTGGATCATAGAAAGAGTTCGCTTAAAATCTGTGGAATCGATGAAAATGAAACCAAAAATATCCAAAAATCTGATATTTTTTAAAACTTATGTTGTTTACTTGTTCCTTCATTTCTGAATGTGTTGCTTATTGCTTCGTTATGTAAGTTAATAGAGTACTGTTAGGTTTCTTTTTGTAGGTCTTTTTACATAAATATGGTGTAAAAAGAATGGAAGAAAAAGGAGAAGAAATTGTTGGAGCGACGCCTGTAGCCACATCTAAAGAAATGAAGAGGACAATACAAAGCACGTGAGTGAGAAAGTTAAAAGAAGTGGTCAACATTGAAGAATCGTATTTACGCTTTTATGACTTAAATGCCCTGTTTGTAAAGTGGACAACACCACTATAAAAATGAAAAACAAAACCCTATCGAACTGGACTTCAGTTTTTTCAAATCAGCCGCAATGACTTAGATTCACTATTCCATCCACTTTGTTTTTGCATTTCTCTCTACAAAATATCATGGTATCGGAGCAGCTAGTTTGTGCCTGAATCAAACAAGATGGCAGGAACTCGAGGAACCCTAGCACCTCCCCTGCTAGATGGGACGAACTACTTCACATGGACTATCAAACTCACGGCAATCCTTAAATCTAAGGACCTGTGGCAAGTTATACAAAGCGAGACAACTGGAACACCTTCAGATCCACCTACCTAAGCAGAGAAAAAAATACAAGAAGATTATGCCATACAAAAATATAAAGCCATGACTATACTGCACGATGCGGTGACCGACACGATGTTTGATAAAATAGCAAATTGCCTCACACCAAAGGAAATATGGGATCGACTGAAAGAACTATATGAAGGAGGAGATCAAATACGAAAAATGCACATCAGAAATAGAATGGCGGATTTTGAAGCAAACAGGATGACAAACAAAGAATCTCTCCAAGAATACTACGACAGAACTATTAAATAGTCAATGAAATAAGGGCTTTAGGTGGAGACCTTACGGACGACAAGATTATAGAAAAGGCAATGATGAGTCTCCCAAATAAATTTGAACCAAAGCTTTCAGCAATTGAAGAGTGTGAAAAGCTCAAAAAATTGGCAGGTATAAAGGAGACAAAAAAACCTTCATTTATGGATTTCGTTAGTTCACTGCAATCATCCGAGAAAAGAATTTCTATTAGAATGCATGAAACGGATGATATACTACCACGAAATGAGATAGCTCTATCAAGTCAAGATCAACTCGAAGCTGCTGCTATGCAAATAAATAAATCAAAGACATCTATGGGTCCAGCACAATCATATGCAAAAACAATCACAAATTCAAATTGGAGAGACACAAGGGAAGGAATCAATACCTGTCCTCACTGCTCTAAGACTAATCATCGACCAGAAGTGTGCTGGTGGAGACCAGATGCCAAGTGCACATTCTGTAAGAATCTGGGACATATCGAAAAAGTGTGTCCTGCGAAGAAAGAAAGAATGGATCAGGCAAACACAACTGAAGTTTCATTCTTTGGTGATATGTGCGACTTCGAGATCAGTTTACTTACAACATTCAATACGTACTCCGGTTGGATTTTAGACAGTGGATGTTCCAAACATATGTGTAAAGACATACAACTCTTTCAGAGTTATACCTGCACAGAAAAGAAGACTGTAAAATCAGCCACTGGGCATTCTGCGTATGTAGAAGGAAGAGGATCAATATTACTCAAAGGGGATTCAAAACCGATGTTGATAAATGAAGTGCTTTTCGTACCTTCACTGAAGCAGAACCTTCTAAGTCTCGGACAACTCCTAAGAAACAATTTCAGAATATCTTTTGACAATTTCAGATGCAAAATAGAAGATACCATTTCAAACAGCTCTATTACATCAAACATGCTTGAGAATAATTTATTTGTTTTGAATGCTGCAGATGAAGAAATCAGTCTATCAGTAACAGATGAATCACAAAAGTGGCATAAACGCTTTGGTCACTATGGAATCAGAAATCTCAAGATCTTACAAAAGAACGGTATGGTCCTAGACTTACCTGATTTACATTTTCTGAACTCAAAATGTGAAGTATGTCATCAAGGAAAACAGACTCGATTGCCTTTTAAACTCAGTACACATCGATCTCAAAAGAAATTAGAACTCATACACACAGATCTGTGTGGACCGTTCAAAGAAAATTCATGGAGTGGTAGTAGATATTTCATCATCTTTATAGATGACTTTAGCAGATACTGTTGGATTTATTTCATGAAATGCAAGTCTGAAACTTTTGAAATTTTCAGAAATTTCAAAGCCTTAGCAGAAAGACAATCAGGCAGCAGAATTATGAAATTAAGATCAGACAACGGTGGCGAATTTATATCTAAAGTGCTAGAGGTTTTTTGTAAATCAGAAGGAATTATCCATCAGTATACTACTCCATACACCCCTGAACAAAACGGAGTTAGTGAAAGGAAAAATAGAACCATAGTGGAAATGGTTCGATGCTTGATTTTCGAAAAACATTTACCAAAAGAATGCTGGGCAGAGGCAGCCTCCACTGCCGTATACCTTCTTAATGTTCTACCATCTAGAACTTTAGAAGGAAAAACATCCTACGAATTATGGCATGGAGTGAAACTTTCTGTAAAACATCTAAAAATATTTGGTAGCATATGCCATGTACTCATACCTGAGGAAAAACGTACCAAACTTGATAAAAAAAGCAAAATTGGAGTATTTATGGGATACTGTTCCGGAATCAAGGGATATAGAGTTATGTTTCCTGAAACAAAAACCATATGTATAAGTAGAGATGTAATATTTGAAGAAGAAAAAGAATGGAACTGGATTTCTAATAGCATTGAAAATTCCAATTGTCATTGTACAGGTGGTGAACAGGCTGCAAATGAACCAATCGTTTCTGGAAACATAATATTTGAGCATGATATTGAAAATGAAAAAGACTTATCTGATGACCAAATTGATACTCAGATGACACCTCCAGCTCATGAGAGATTTGATACAGAGAATACTGAATTAAATGTACAAGAAGCAACTGCCGCTGAAACTGGAATTCATGAAGAAATTTCTGAAGAAATAGAAGGAAACAATGATTTTCAAGGGTATGAAACTGAACCTGAATATGCATCTCCAGAATATGGAGACTCACACCCCACACCACCAGCAAATTCAAATGAAGACAGTTCAAATGAATCTCCTATCAAAACTGCAAGATTAATTGATATTTACAGCAAAACAATACCGATTGAAGACTTCGATGCAGATGTATGTTTAAGTACCTCAGATCCGAGAACTTTCTCTGAAGCAGTGCAACATGAAAAATGGATACTAGCGATGAAAGATGAACTCAGATCCATAGAAGAAAATGATACTTGGGAGCTGGTTGATAGGCCTCCTACAAGGGACATAGTTGGAGTAAAGTGGATTTACAAGACAAAATTAAATCAGGATGGTTCAATCAATAAACACAAAGCAAGACTCGTAGCAAAAGGATACTCACAAGTCAAAGGAATAAACTACAACGAGGTCTTTGCCCCTGTTGCGAGACTGGACTCCATCAAGTTAGTATTATCAATTGCAGCAAATAGAACCTGGAGAGTCCATCATATGGACGTAAAAACAGCCTTTCTCCATGGAATTCTTGAAGAAGAAATCTATGTCAATCAACCGGAAGGTTTTGAGGTGCCTGAAAATGAAACAAAAGTTTACAGATTAAGAAAAGCTTTGTATGGCTTAAAACAAGCACCAAGAACATGGAATGCAAAGATCAACTCTACACTTACTGGACTTGGTTTTAAGAAATCACTTGCCGATCATTCTGTCTATATCAAACATATGGAAGGAAATCACATGATTATTGTCTCATTATACGTTGATGATCTTCTCATTACAGCCAGTGATGGAAAACTTATTCAGGAATTCAAGAAATCCATGTCTGATCTATATGAGATGACTGATTTGGGTGAAATGTCTTACTTTTTAGGCATGGAAATCATCCAAAAAGGAAAAGGGGGGATCATGATTGCACAACGAAAATACACCATGGAACTTCTAGAAAAATTCAGAATGGAAAGTGCGAATTCATCAAAAGTTCCCATGGATCATCAAACACGTATAGGAGCTTTTGAAAGTGAGGAAGATGTCGATGCAAACATGTACAGAGGAGCCATTGGAAGCCTACTCTATCTATCGAATACTCGACCGGACATTAACTATGCTGTTAATATTCTATCCAGGTACATGCATAAACCAAAAGTATCACATTGGTTACTGGTCAAAAGAATTCTTCGTTATCTCAAAGGGACACTTGAATATGGACTGTTATTCCCACACTCAACCCACAAAGACACTATGGAGCTTGTTGCCTATGCAGATAGTGACTATGCAAATGCCGAAGATGCAAAGAGTACATCTGGCTTCATATTTTTTCTGAATGATTCTCCATTTTCATGGTGCACTAAAAAACAAAGTGTGGTAGCACAATCAACGGCAGAAGCAGAGTATATCTCTGCCTCTTTTGCCTCAAACCACAGCGCCTGGCTTCGACAAATTTTAGAGGATATAGGGTTTAAACAGACACAACCTACAACACTTCTACTGGATAATCAAGCTGCAATTGCTATAGGTAAAGATCCGACACATTTTGGTAGAGCAAAACACATCAAAGTCAGATTTCATGCATTACGAGAAGCAGTAAAAAATGAAGACATAAAGCTCGAATATGTGGACACAAGAAATCAATTAGCAGATATCCTTACCAAGAGCCTTGGAAGAGTTCTATTTGAACAACTAAGAGATCGAATTGGAGTGATACCTGTAAATCGCTTCAACGAAGATGATGACCTAGGCGTCAGGGGGAGTGTTGGAGCGACGCCTGTAGCCACATCTAAAGAAATGAAGAGGACAATACAAAGCACGTGAGTGAGAAAGTTAAAAGAAGTGGTCAACATTGAAGAATCGTATTTACGCTTTTATGACTTAAATGCCCTGTTTGTAAAGTGGACAACACCACTATAAAAATGAAAAACAAAACCCTATCGAACTGGATTTCAGTTTTTTCAAATCAGCCGCAATGACTTAGATTCACTATTCCATCCACTTTGTTTTTGCATTTCTCTCTACAAAATATCAGAAATGGCGTATTGATGATGGGCTTTCTTTATGATATGAATGAGTTGGTCATCTGTTGCCATTAATTACATTGTTTCTCTATCTCTCTTCTTCTACTTATTTAAACTTGATGAGCTTGTTCTTACACCTCACTTTCTTGTCTCCTCAAAAACGAAGAAAAAGAAGAAGAAAATACAAGACTGAAATGGTCATTCTGATGTTGGCCCGACTCGCTCAGAATTAGCTTGATTCACAATCATTCTTCTGATTGAGCCGTGCCAATATCCAACTGATCTTTTCATTTCAATCCCAACACCAGATTCTGTATAAAAACCCCAGGTTTGAAAGCTTCGTTTATCATCTTTTAATGGCAAAGAAAACCCTAAACTGCTCAGGCTTTGCTTTAGTTCAATGATCTTGTGTAATTTGGAGTGAAGACAAGACGATGTGTCTCGTTACTTGCCCTAAAAACTTGAAACAACGACCCAATTGAAGGAAACAGGCAAATTTGTACATGTTTGAAAAAGACAGATGACCCAATTGAAGGAAAGAATTAGCCATTTGTTGCTTTCAACAAAACGTTCATTCATAACCCCCAATGTACGTACCAATTTAAGGCTGTGGGGTACTGGAGATTAGTTCGACTAATATTATGTTGGTTCAGATGAGCAGCTTGATAATTATGATAAAATATCTATTTTAATATTTATATTAATATATTTGTTATAGATAAATATAATTCAAATAAAAATAAATTGTTCATATACAATAAATCAATATATATATTTAATTTTTAATAACTTATTTGAAATACAGAAATATAAATTATGATTATAGTTAAATAATTTATAAATATATAGTGATTTCAAACCTCCCACTAATTTACAAGTACTTCACGAATTCTCCAATTTTAATAAGAAACTAAAAAATGCATATGCACACCAACTTGAAAAATTGACGTAATATTTGTAAAATGAGAATAAAATTGATTAGAGTTTGGTTTTAAATGAATTAAATTAACATTTAAGAACAATTTTGAAATTTATTAAATAGATTTATTATATGTATCAAGACATGATCATATGATAAGTCAAAATTCTTGTACAATTATAGTAATCATCTAAATTTTTTATAGTTGAAATGAAATTTACAATACAATGACCACACGGTAGTGGCCATTATAGAACCAAACAACCACATTATCTTATTGTTTTACAACCCTAATAGTATTTGCACTAAAATGAGCTACTACTAAGTTTATGGGATTGACCTTAAAAGAATGAATTCATATAACATCAAACCAAATACAATCTTGTCAAAATCAACATCAACATCGAACCATTAAAGTGTTTAATAGTGATTGAAATGTATATAGATAAATATAAATTTATATATTTTTAAATTTTAAAAAAAATTGATCCCTACAATGGGTTTTTTCCCGATTTAACCGGTTTTATACGGAATGAAATAAATAAAGGAGAGGAATTAGGGTTAGAATGAATGAGGAGGCGACAAAGTAAAATAAAAGGGAATGGTTAGTTGAAAGAGTAAATGAGATAATAAATGAAAAGGAGAGGAGAAGAAAAGGGATCTGTAGACTGTTGTTGCAGAGGAGATGTATAAATTATAAAGCGAAATGGGTAATGGTGATTCGAGTGGAAGGAGACCAAGATTCCCCAAAATTGAATGCTTCAGCAACGCCATATCACGACCAAGAATTGAATGTTAGTATGGGCTTTTGTACTACACAAAAATTTACTTTTTCCATGTTCCAATACAAATCCACCAATAATATTAAACATCTGGCGGAAGGGAAGATCGCTATATTGCCACATATTTTCGAAATTAAATTCGCCTAATTTAACAATCTAATTTCAGCAAATTAAACAATGGGTTTCTTTGGTTTAGCTTTTTAAAATTACGGTGTGGTGAGGTGTGGTGGGATATGATGATCGTGAATTTTTAAATATGTTTGGTAAAATTGCGTTATTATGATCGTGATTTATGTAAAAATACTAATATACCCTTATATATATAATAATAATAAATATAATTATATTATAATTAATAGAAATAATAGTAAATGAATCTTTTCCAAAATAACGATAAAGCCACAACTAGTTTTAACTGTTGTGATGATATCGTAATTTTTTAACGATTATCACATCGCAATTAAGTTTGTGTTTTGCGTGTATTACAAAAATCACGATTGGACCATCTCACCGCACCTCACCGCACTTTTAATCGTAGTACCAAACAAACCCAATAACTCTCAAGTTCAACTATAAGTTTTGGACTTGCAAAATCAAATGAATTTGATCAACTCCAATACCATTTTGATACGACGTAAGAGCATGAATGGATGGGATTAAGATTACATATTTAAAAAACCTGGACATTTAATAATGTGATAACATTTACAACTCTTACAAATCAAATCAATCATATTTTTTTAATGAACGTGAGAGAAATTCAAACATTTGAAAGAGAAAATGGCGACTTTGATCCACAAAGTTTGGATAATTTGCCAATTTTGGTCCCTAAAGTTGCGAGTGGCAAAAACAGTCCCCAAGGCTTTGATAATTTGACAATTTTGGTCCCCAAAGTTGCATATTTTCGCAAAATTGGTCCCCAAAGTTTGCGAATTTTGGCAAAACCGGCATCCAAATTAATTTTCGTCCGGGGACCAAATTTGCCACAAATTACAACTTCGGGGACCAATTATGCCACACGCACATAACTTTGGGGACTGATTTTGCCAAAACAATAATAGTTTAGGGATCAGTTTTGCGTACATGAAACTTTGGGGGCTGGTTTTGCCAAAATTGAAAAGCTTTGGAACAAAAATTGCCAAAAATTTCAAACTTTAGGGATCAAAACTGCCTTCCGCCCCATTTGAAATTTTAGAAATCTAGAGGTAAGCATATTGATTGAATTTGTATCAATATTTTCATATCACGTTGAAATTTCATTTTAGTTCGAACCGGTATGACCTAAAATACACAAATTCAACCATAAAACATGATATGGTATCAATAAAACACCGAAACCACTGGTAATTTACATACAATTTGGTATGAAAAATAGGTTCATTTTCGCTACAATAATTTTTTATACTTTTAATGTCTGATTTTTGTGGTATAATATAGTTATATTTATGATGAATTCTTTACATGATATTACTCATTTTGAGTTTATTTTCTAGTAAAAATATATTTATTTTAGGGAAGAAAACATAGTATGAACTTATGTTATGTTTTTTTAAAACTAGGGCAAAACTATTTTCATTCCTACGATTAAACATGAATGATTGAGAGCTCATATGTATATGTTTCTGTATATTACATCCCTATTAATTGCCTTACCAAGGTACATTTTTACGTAATATTAAAAGATAATTTGAACTCTCAATGTTATTTGGTATAATAAGATGTTCGATTAATAATAAAATGTTATTTGCCTATCTAAATAATACGCATCCTTATTAACATGCACTTATCATGAATATGGCTATGAAACATCCCGATCAACATGGTCGTATATGACTATGAAACATTGATAGTAGGTTTTCACATCCCAAATTTTGCCTGAATCCTTTTGTTGACGGTTCAAGTCGAATCGATCCGACCGTCAATCGGATCGTTCGGTGGTCATAAACTTTCAATACCTCCGGAAAGGCCATCAAAGTTAATTGTTATGTGAAAAATGAATCAAATAAGACATAAGTTTGGTTATCGGTAAAATGGGTCGTATAAATTGATATACCATTCACATTAATTGTTATGATCTAGTATATAATGGTAATATTGTTGATGATTTGTATATCGGTATAATGGGTCGTATAGCACCAACCCGCATGACTTTGGTTCATCCAGCCCTGCCTAAGTTGTAGCCCGTTTAGAGGTGGGTACGGATCCGGCCCAACGGGTTACGAGTCGAACCCGTTGAATCCGCCAACCCGTACGGGTTAGCCCAACGGCTTTAGAATTTTTCTTGATCCATCAACGGATTGACCTGACGGGTTGAAAGTACGGCTCAACCCGTCAACGAATTGAAAAACTTAAATCCTAAAATTAAAAAATATTCAATTTTATCCTTAAAATTTTAAAAAAAAATCAAAATTGGCTCACTTCAATCCATCAACCCACACAGATTAACGGATTGAAAATTGGACCCAACCCACATAATGATATTTAACGGATTAAACCACGGATTGACATGTTTGTATGGATGGAACCAATCCAAATGGTTGGGTTGACCCATTCCCCCTAAACCCGTTGTCGATTCGATTCCTTACAAAAAAAAATCCCGTTTTAGGATTCCCATTTTTTATCTGGGATTAATATTCTACGCCAATAGAAATAGGAACGCGGATCAAATGCATGAACTTTCAAAGAATTGGTAATTTATTTCCTCTGCCTTTTGATTCGTTGAATGATTTCGCAGTGTAGTGTTTCGTGATGTGATAACTTTGATATAATTTTCACTATGGAGCATTGATTTTCCATTGTAATAAATATGTTTCTGTGGGTCTTGCGAACTCGTATTCTAGTTTATTTCACGTAGATTCTTATGAAAACCATTCGATTTCTGATGATTTCAGGGCCCTCAATCACCTAAATCGCAAAAACAACAGTTGGGTAACATGGGCAACGTGAGCATGCGCACTTTTTTCAATATCTAATTGTTGATTTTTGTGTTGAGAATCAACATAAACATACACGAAAAACTGATCCTTTGTTTAACTACTAGAGTTTTGACTTGTTTATTTCTTTTATGCAACCATCTGCAGGATTATGACCAACTAATTCAGAAGAATGATCCTGGTAATGGTATTCCTCTGGATGAAATTTGAATATGTGACACATTTTATTGCAATAATTCATACTTGTTTGCATTTTCTTTTTTGCAGTCGAAGCAATACGAAATGGGACAGAAGTTCTATTGCAGGTTTCTTAACATTTCATAATGTAGAGTAGAAAAGGAAAACTATCTAGCAGAACTAATCACCATTAATTTGAAGTGCTGAGAGCATAGAATTTCAGATAAATGTGAATGGTGATAACTTAAAAATGCCCTTTTTCAGGCATTCAATTGGGAATCCCATAAAAATGATTGGTGGAGTAACTTAGAAAAAAAGGTTCCGGATATTGCGAAATCTGGTTTTTCTTCAGCTTGGCTTCCCCCATCTACACATTCATTAGCCCCGGAAGGTTACATTATCTAAAAATGTATTGTATTGGTTTTTTAAAGATACAAGCTCTCTACTTGCAGGTTACCTTCCACAGAACTTGTACTCTCTTAATTCATCTTATGGTTCTGAGCATGCATTAAAAGCTCTACTTCACAAGATGAAAAGTTGCAAAGTTAGGGCAATGGCGGATATCGTCATAAATCATCGTGTTGGTACCACAGAAGGTGATGGTGGAATATACAATCGTTATGATGGAATTCCTTTAGCATGGAATGAGCATGCTGTTACTTCGTGTACTGGAGGAAAGGTCATTTTTTGCTTCTCTCATTATATTCAATGACTTTTATTCGATTTTATAGTTCCTCTACAGAATTTGGCATTTGATATCTCTGATTATCCTTAGTCATTGATAATTTATATATGGTTTGGTTCATCTTGTAGAATTTCATGATTCAATTGGTGGGAGAGTGTATGTGTAGTCGAGTCCATATGAGAAGTAAATCACATTGAAAATGATATGTCAAGCTAATTATTTGTGATATTACTCCTCTTATAGAACATTTCAATTTTCACAACTGATGTGGTGGTTTTTGTGGGTTCAGAGTGAAATTTGTATATGTTGATTCATACAGGGAAGCAAAAGTACAGGTGAGAATTTCCATGGTGTTCCAAATATTGATCATACACAGCAATTTGTAAGGGAAGACATCAGTAACTGGCTTCGATGGTTGCGTTACACCATCGGTTACCAGGATTTCCGATTTGATTTTGCTAAAGGGTATGTAACTCAGTGATCTTTCATGTATTCTTGCTTTTTGCTTTCCTGCCTTAACTTGTATTGATTTATCTAGTTATTCTCCAAAGTATGTGAAAGAGTATATAGAGATTGCAAAACCAATATTTTCAGTTGGGGAGTATTGGGATTCTTGCAATTATAGAGGAAGCCATTTAGAATACAACCAAGGTACGATTTATCAAGGGAAACGCAAATTTAGTCCCATAATTTTATGATTCTAGCAATTTTGGTTCGCAAAGTTTTATGATTATGATAATTGTAATCTCCAAAATATCAAAATCACAAAACAAATCTTCATATTTTTTAAGTTTTGGCAAAATCAATCCCCAAATTTTTTAACTTTGACAATTGAGATTCTCGTCCAAAATCAAATTTCGATAATCGATTTTATTACTTTGGGGATCTGGTTAGCCAAATGCTGCAAAGTTGGAGGATCAAATTTGCCAAAACTTAAAGTTTTGGAGATTATATTGCCAAAACTATGAAAGTTTGGGATTGAAGACGTCATTTTGTCATTTATTAATCAACATTCTTAGCCAAAATCATATTTTACTTGTGGATTTGGTATCAGATACTCATAGGCAACAAATTATCAACTGGATCGATGGCACAGGACAACTCTCAGCTTCATTTGACTTCACAACAAAGGGAATTCTCCAGGTAATGCTAGTTTGGATAATTTCCTGTTAAAACTACTGGTTCTAAAGCTTAGTTAATCTGCTGCTGCAGGAAGCAGTGAAAGGTGAACTCTGGCGCTTAAGAGATGCTCAGGGGAAACCACCGGGTGTTATCGGATGGTGGCCTTCGCGTTCTGTCACGTTTATTGATAACCATGACACTGGTTCCACTCAGGTAATATTTCTTCTTTAAAAACACTGCTTAAACAAGATTGATAATAACTCTGAAATTACATTATTTGGCAGGCTCATTGGCCTTTCCCATCTGATCACATAATGGAGGTACATTACAATTCATTTCTGAGTTCGGGTTTTGTTGAAATATCAAATTGCCCCCACGTTGGATTTGGGTTGAAATTTGGATTGGTTTATAAAAGGGAAATGAGTATCACATTAAATGATTTGTCTTAGCATTTTACTATGTGATCCTCTTCTATATTAAAATATTGTCTCACATCGGTGGTGGAAATATAAATCTTCTAGTTTATAAGGAAGTGATAGGCTTGGCCTAGCTTTTTCAATGTGATTTAGTTTTCTCATGGACTGATATATCGACACTCTTCCGGCCAATTGAATCCTGAATTTTTACAGTTATATATGTGCATATGTCTGTCATAATTTTGGTCATACTATAATTCCAACATGTTTTTTAAACACTAATTTTCTTAATGTTCAGGGCTACGCATACATACTCACACATCCCGGGATTCCTTCGGTTTTCTACGATCATTTCTTCGACTGGGGTGTCCAAATTCACGATCAGATCGTGAAATTAGTAAGCATTCTATTATCATCATGACCCTTGTTTAGGCTACGGGAACTGAGAAAATTGTTGGTTTGTGTGTATATGATATAGATTGAAATCAGGAGGGTTCAAGGAATACATAGCCGATCGTTGATCCAGATTGTCGAAGCGCAGCCGAATCTTTACACAGCAAACATTGGTGATAATGTATGTATGAAGATCGGTGATGCGTCCTGGTCACCGGACGGCAAAGAATGGAAGTTGGCTACTAGCGGCCAGAGATATGCAATTTGGATTAAGTAACTAGGAATAAGGTATAGTAGTAACTTGTAATAATCTCGATTAAATATGTAAAATGAAAATGTTTAATAACAATTTATAATATATACTAATGATAAATGTAATAAGATATATTCAATACTTGCACGACAATATCTATTTGAACGATAAAATGTATTTTAAACTAATGTCTTACATTTACTGCTTTTTGGATTGGATATGTCAAAACAACCACTTTTTTTATTTATCATGGCTTGTACAAAAAATTCACAAGTAGATCGACAACATTAAAAATTCGTGAAAGCACATAAGATATGTTTCCGATGAATAAAAAAATCAAATTAAGGAAGAAATTAAACGACATTATTTTGTGTCAAGTGTCAAGAGTTGGAATGAGTCAAAGAGTCCGACTCGATTCGACACGGGAAATGTGAAAAATTAAAGAGTCGGTACCACATTGTTNACTGGGGACTTGCGAATAAAAATGTTTGGTCAATATGGAAGTGTATGTGGACATTATAATATTTTCTAATTAATATGGAGATGATATAATCGTGATTTTTGAATCAGCAACCAAGAGGGGGCGAATAAAAAGAATTTATAGTTTTTTTCACTCGAAAGAATGAGGGTCTGTTGAAGGGAGTTAAACCCATTGTTGTTAGAACTCTTGATACATATTATCGATTATAGGAAAGTCATGTCTTTCTGTTCAAGGGATTCTTTTATTTATCCGCACATGATAGTGCAAACGGATTTATCCTCAAGTCAGCATTTAGAAGTCTGTCTTTCTTCGGATCGATAAACAAAGACGTTTAATGAAATTAGGCATTTTATGCATTTGTGGGGTTCAGAATAATGGGCTATCAAGATTTGTATCTGATATTACCCGGAAATATTCTCTTGTGTTTGTTCTCACCCGGGAGCTCGTCTAGCGTGATTATCAGTATTTACGGTATTCTCGGTATTTTCGGTATTCTCGGTATTTTCGGTATTTTCGTAATTCTGACTTGCCAAGCGACATATAAGGCCTCGGTGAGCATTTTGAAGTATTTCAGGCCATTTCGGACCCGGACAAAGCCAGGGGTATTTTCGTCATTTGCCACCGAGGGCGCACCGAACAAGTACAATAAGTTCGTCCGGCTGCGAGTTCATTATTTAAAAGCAAAGGGTCGACATACGAAGTTCGGGGAAAATTTTCTGATCGTATTCCCGATTAACATATTATTCGGTTTGCTTCCCGAGGCGTCGAGGTCTACATGGCATTTATTTTGCCATGATTAAAGATAATCAATTATCTTGGGTTAAGTAAGGTGGACTAGGCTCATGGGCCCAAGAGGGTGAGTTTTGGGCTTAATTTGCCTATAAATAGGAGTCTTAAGACATTAAGAA